>BJCM01067245.1:0-16069 GCA_018326385.1 Flaveria bidentis | reverse complement strand
CTTCATTCTTTTTAAGTTCTGCGTTTATGGTGGTTAATTCCTTTTGGTTATCTAAAAGTAACCTATTAGCTTTATACACACCAAATAGTCTAATTTTGTAAGCAGAAGAACACATGTCCTGAACTGTCTCGTATGGAAGATCCAGGATGACTCTTTCAGCAGTAAGAGCCTTCTCGCAATTGAAAACTCTGGTATTTCGCTTCCATTCCTCTTCCTTCTCAACATCAAAAACTTTATCATTCAACTCAGCTCCATCTTTACCCATTGATGTCTGCTTAAGCTCCTCTTGTACCTCTTCAATTCTAGGTTTCAGTAAACCGTCAGAATTGGTGCAAGAATCTGATCTCTCTTCTGGTTTCTCTATGGAGTTTGAAGTGATCTTTGGAGTTAGATATGTCGCTTCATAGTACTCACAACATTTGATATCCAACTCCATTTCTTTCAGTTTGTTGTTCACCTCCATTAGTTTGTAATCCCGAAAACCTCTATCTCGTTTAATCGACTTGCCTTGTGAGCTCCATTCTGATGGGAGAGAATCAAGCAATCTTAGAACTGGTTCTTGATTTCCCAATTGGGCATCAAACTTCTTCAAATTGTTTGCCACCAACAGAAAACTATCAAGGAAATCGGACATCCTTTCATTCTTTAAAGCTGCAAAATTATCAAACCGATATTGTGCAATTGTTAGATTATCAGATTTGAAGTATTTAAACAGTTCTGCAAAAGCCATTTTTATTTCCAAATATATTTTTCCCAAAAATTTTAAAATAATTCTCCCTTGGGAAAAAAATATTATATTTAAATGTCACGCTAGACAATCTTAGCAACTGGGGTCAAGCTGCCAGGTCAGCTTGTTTTTTTTATAAATCTTTTAAAATTGGTGAAAATTTCTTTATCAGGATGAAATCAATTAATCCCAACTAGGGGGAAAAAGTCATCTTTGACTTTCTAGTTTCGCTGGAAGAAAATGATAATTTCAGCGAAATTGTAGTTTCGCAGAAAAATCTAGTCTCGCTGAGCTGACACTAGTTTCGCTGGAAATTTCGGCAGCAGTTTCGCTAGCCAAATGCTTTAGACTGCTTAGTTTCACCGACAATTTCGCACAAAACAAGCTTGAACTTTCATTCAAATATATTTTCGAGAACAATTTAACTTGAAATATGCACACAAGCACTGTTGAACTTTCATTCAAGATCACTACTTTCGCTGAGATGCTGAAATTAACTACAAAGTGTAAAACACTTGCAGTTTCGGTGAAAGAACAGGCAGTTTCGCCGGATGAATTGGTAATTTCACTGGACGAAGCTGAAAAACTTTTTCAACACGAAATCCATCTGAAAACGCCCAAATCTCAATGGATTTGAAACCTAATGATTAACAGAGCTTTCCCAACCAATAACAAGCAAACTTCAATCAATTTCCATATCAATAACACTCAAATTAGATCCGAAATTTATGAAAACATGATATTGAACAAAAACAACCAAAACCTCAACTTCCCTCTCTAAAAATCTTCAAATCTTCAGTGAATTTGATCCAAAATGGCTCTGATACCAAATTGTAACTCCAGGATAATCACACTTGAATCAAATCATGAAGATTATATATCAAAATCTGATAATCACAATTAAAACCCCTTTGATCTTCAATTAGATTGAAAAATATGTATACAAGTAATCCCTCAATCTATTGGTCATTCATCCATTTTCCAACACTATTGAAAATTAACCGATTTATAGTCTAGACTTATATTCACTAATTGCGCTTAACTCCCTAGACTTAGGCTAATTAATACAAAATTACATATTAAGGATAAAAATGACTAAAAGCAAGATAAAATATATTTTGTTCACACAAAATATATTTATTACAATATAACTCCTAGTCATCTAAATATTCAACGTCTCGTCTCCATTCATCGCCTCGAACGTGTCGGGTTTGACTTTTGCGTTGACTTGGATCGTGACGTTGACTTTTGTTGAGTTTCACTGTGTTGATAATATAGACTATCTTTTATAGCTCCAACATTTCTTATCTCAGATAGAGCCAAAGAAAATTGATGAGGCTTTAAAGGATGGAAGTTGGGTTAAAGCCATGCAAGAGGAGGTGCTTTAATTCAAAAGGCAGAAAGTTTGGAATCTTTGTCCTCTTCCTCATGGGAAGACTACTATAGGAACCAAATGGATGTTTAGAAACATGAAGGATGATATAGCCATTGTCATCAAAAACAAAACTAGACTAGATGTTCAAGGATACACATAAGAAAAAGGAATTGACTTCACTGATGTCTTTACTCCTGTAGCAAGATCGGAAGCTGTTAGGATATTCTTGGCATTTGTTGCATCCAAGAACTTCAATGTCTATCAACTTGATGTCAAGTGTGCTTTTCTTTATGGGGTGTTTGATGAAGAGGTGTAAGTCAAACAACCTCCTGGTTTTGTAGATCCTGATCATCCTGATTATGTCTACAAGCTTGACAAAGCTCTTTATGGGCTACATCAGGCACCCAGGAAATGGTATGAGACTCTATCTCAGTATCTCTGCAAGCATGGATACAGAAGGGGTACTATAGATGGAACTCTCTTTATCAAAGGACAGGGAAAGGACTTAATGCTAGTTCAAGTTTATGTAGTTGACATCATTTTTGGTTCCACTAATCCAAAGCTCTGCAAAGACTTTGAGAAGTTGATGAAGGACAGATTTGAAATGAGTGCCATGGGGGAACTTAATTTCTTTCTGGGAATTCAAGTGAAGCAAGTTGAAGATGGCATCTTCTTTAGTCAGTTAAAGTATGTTCAAGATATACTCAAAAGATTCAACATGACTGATTGTAAGATTGCTAAGACACCCATAGCAAGAAACCACTCCCTTGGGCATGATCTTGAGGGGGAGTGTGTGGATGAACACCTTTACAGGGCTATGATTAAGTCTCTTATATATCTCACAGCTACCAGGCCTGATATCATGTTTGCCATATGTATTTGTGCAAGATATCAAGCCAACCCTAAGATGTCTCACCTCATCACTGTTAAGAGGATTCTAAGATACCTAAAAGGTGCCTCAACACTTGGTCTTTGGTATCCTAAGAATTCTAACTTCAATCTGTATGTTTATACATATAGTAATTATGGTGGTTGCAATCTGACTGCAAAGTCTACATCTGGGGGATGTCAGTTTCTTGGTGGAAGGGTTGTCTCATGGCAATGCAAGAAACAATCCTGTGTCTCTGCATCAACTGTTGAAGCTGAATACGTTGTTATTGCAAGCTTCTGTGCTCAAGTGCTTTGGATTCAGAATCAGATGCTTGACTATGGATTAAATTTCAAGGAGACTCCCATTCACATAGACAACAACAGTGCTATCTCTATCACAGAGAATCCTGTGTAGCACTCAAGGACAAAACACATTAATATGAAGAAGTCTACTGATAGGCAGAGGATGATGAGCTTCTTGAAGTTGTATGGATTCTTAGGAAGGAGTCTTGGTCCTATGTCTCTGTCCGCCTTGGATGAGCATATTAGAGTGATCAAGCAGAAGATTCAAAGAGGTGAACTTGTTGACTTACACTCCTTACCATGTCAGGTCCCTTAGGAAGTAGAGATTAAGGTTGAACCATTTGAGACAACATAACCTGAATTTTCCTGATGAGCCTCAGCAAGCTTCTACTTCTGATCCACAGTAGGGTTATGTCCCCTCTCAATCTGACTCTATGAGATAGGAAAACCCAATTAAGAAAGAAAAAGAAGATCAATCAAGTGCTACAGGCCAGTCTTCTCAGTTAAAAGGTTCAAAGAAGAGAAAAAGGATGGCTTCCAAACCAAAGCCCAAGAAGAAGAAGAAAGAATCATCCATCTCCAAACCTCAGGATGAGTTAGAACATCCCGAGGATGTGAAAAAAGAGGATGCTCCACCAACTCCAATTCAAGTAGCTCCTCTAGCATCAAGAAGACCCATCTTGTCTTGGACATACACTACAAATCCAGAAAAATGTCATGTCATTAGAGATCAAGGTGTTGAACATGTTTACACATGGAAAAATATGTTCAATCTGCCTCTGCATGATCTCTTTGACATGAGAAGACACTTTGACAGTCTGAGTGATCCTGATCATCTCATGAAGAAAGGGATGGTCATCATCCTAATGAGGACTGTTGATATCTGAAGTCTTTAAGTGTTTAGGTAGCATCAGCCTAGGGGAGTTTGTAACGATTAAATAAAAGGCTGATGTAACCCAAACACCCAAAGTCTCTCCTGCATGCATGCAGAAGTCTACTGAAGTAGAATGCTTCGGAAGTTTCACACCAGCATCAGAAAATACTCTAAGTGTGAAATCTTCCGAAGCGAAGACCAATATCTTCCAAAGCGAAAGATGAAGTCTTTCGAAGCTTCAAAGACAAAGTCTTCCGAAGCCAACACTTGAAGATAGATTTCTTTTGAAGACTTTTAGAACACTTGCTTTATCTGATGTACCTTTTACATAAAGCTGGACCCCTTTCCATTGCAACTCTGAGACACCAACTTTACATAAGTTGGTGAAAGGTCCATGCTTTTGGTAACTGTACATTGAGGTCTTGAGTCTATAACTTTCTACTTTATGTACTTTATCCTTTTTGTAACATATTAAGATGTGAGCTATGGCATGTCATAGTCATTAGTCAAAAGGCAATCTGCCTTTTGACTCTACATTTGATTTTGTTTGTTGTCTAGTCAATTGTATCCAGCTGGCCTTCAAAGTATGGCCGGCTGTAGGATGTAGTATATGTATCTCAAGTACTTGTAAAATTTTGATATGCTTTTGTAACACTTGTAATAGAACTTGAGAAGCAATATACATCATTCTTGAAAACCAACTACTTGTGTGTTTTGCCATCTTGTTCTGTTTCATATTTACTTGTGTTCTTAGCATCTTTACCAAACGTTAACTAATTCCCTATTTGATCTGTTAAGTGTTCTTAGCAACTCTCCTCATTGTGTTGTTGTGTTGTAAGTGCATACCCTTCACCGGTCCTGCATGATGGATGGAGATAATGAAGTTGTTTCAGCTAGGGTTTGGTTGAGAAAGTCCTTACTATTCACCTCAGATGGAAGCTCTAGAATTGCATCTGTGATGATTAGATCCTTGGAAAATGAGAACAAACTTTCCACAGCTTCCATCTTAGCTTCGGAAGATTGAACTTGTTCTTCCGAGGCTTTGACTTAAGCTTCAGAAGTCTGAGGGAATGCACTATCTCTCCCAACTATTTCAGTTGTTGGGCCATCAGTCCTCATTTCCCCTTTGAAATCAATCTTAGGTTCCATGTGGGCCTTAGGTTGACCAACTTCTTCCATAATGGTAGAAGGTGCACTTAGCCTCTAAAGTTCTTCAGCTCCAAAGTATATCATAACTACATCAGGGCTAGGCTGATCTAAAGAAGATCTTATTAGGAACTTGGAGAAAATCCTATTGAGATCCCTGACCATCCTTGGATCCATTTGTATGACGATTTGAGAAGGTTCAGGAAAGACTGTTGTTTTGGGAGCCGGGTATCTAGTAGATAAAAAAGTTAAAGCTTGGCTCTGTGGTTCCATAAATGTTTGTCTCTAAACACTCTCCCCATTTTTGGTAGCATTATCTTGAGAGCTAGATGAGCTAGACAAAGAGTCAATAAGACCTGAATAGGTACCTGTCTGAAAGACCTCTCAATCTGTTTCTCAGCTAGTCGAGCCTTGAGATTTTCAATCTCAAGTTGCTGAGTGGCGGATCTATCCTCTAACGTCTTAACATTTGATTCAAGGTTTGAGACTTTAAATAGTAGGTCTTGAATGGTGAGTTGCATGCTTTCCTCATCTTCTTTAGAAGAATCATAGGGAGATGAGGTAACATACCTGGTATGTTCATCCTCACCACCAGATGTGGTTTCTTGGCACCCTGGTTTTCCATGCCTGAGGATGTCTCTTTTAGAGTCACCAAAAGGCACGATTGCCATAGATTAAGTCTCAGAGATTGTACCACTGGCCTAAGGATCCAATAAGGCTCATTTAGTAATGGCAGCTGAATATACATGAGTCCCCTCCACATCCGTGGGACTCACCTCAGTTGGGTTTAACTGATGTGTGCTAGAGTTAAGAGGTCCTTCTAGGCTCTGTTGATCCATTAGAGGGTGTTGTGAATCAACTTCATTGCCATGAAGAGACGTAATCTCGTCATCAGTCTTGAATAAAAGGTCAGTAAAGGATAAGGAAGTTATACCTAATGACCCGAGACTTTGGTCAATGTCTATTGGCATTGAGCCATTGGTGGGGCTGTCCCTTTTTGGCTTCTCAAGAGAGTATTGTGACTCACCCTGAGAGCTTTTAGCTTGGGTTTTGGGCTCATGGAATTGAGACTTAGGAGACTCAAATCCCATATTAAGGTCAAATAAGAAGGATGGTAAGATCTCTGAATGAGTGGGAGCCCATGTTTCCATTTTAGTCTTTTTGGTTTGAACATGAGCTGCTTGTTCAATCAGAGTAGATTGAACAAGGGTTCGTTTTGTGCGTCTCTGATAAGTTTGTTTGATGGGGTGAGCAGGAAGGTTTGGTAAAGTAAGGGTAGTTGCTGGTGTGGACTCATTACCTGTGGGGATAACAGGGATGTCACCAGGAGCCATTGGCTCAATCATACCTGGAAGAAGCTTAGTGTGTCTTTCAGTGAAATTGGTGGACACTATTTTCAAGATTTTAAAGATGGTTGGCCTCATTTGAGGGACATGCAGAGCAGCTGCACAGACAAGCTAACTCCGGTCCAACTCACAGTTGTTAATGTGCTGACTGAATCTGGGATACCTAAAGAATGTGTCCCTCTTGAGGTTCCCCATAAGGTTGGTCAGTACAAACCTTGAATAGTTGAAGCCGAGGCTTTTCACCAATCCATGAACTAGGAATCCTAGTTCATATAGGAATTGACCCTATCCCCTAGACTTATTTGACAAGCAATGGAGAATGACATGGAGCAGGAACTTCCAGTTGTAGGAGAAGTTGAACTTGTAAATTGTAGATCTGCTCATATCTCTACCATATCCCATTTGGAGATATGTGTCATCTAGGTCTGATTTAGGGAACTCATTAGGAGCATCATCATCATGGAACTCCAGATGCTCTCTGATGAGTTGTTCTGTGATGATCAACTCTTGGCCAGAAATGCTCGACCTGATAACCCTAACTCCGTTTAGGAGTATAATCTGACCATTACCCCAAAATTCTTCCATGTGATTCAAATAAACTATGGGGTTCACAGTCAGAGCAATGAAGTAGGTAGATTAGGTAAGAAAGAAGATGATTTCTGAGAAGTCAGCATCCGTGGACGAGTCAAGGAATGCGACTTGGTTATATTGAGGGTTAAGCGCCATTGCAAGAAAAAATCAGATGAAACAAGTTTGAATAGGGTGAATTTTGAGTGAAGGAAGCTTTGGGCAGTAAATTTGGTAAAAAGATTAAAGTGATGAGTAAGGATTATTTAAATGCGTGGAATGGCGGTTTGTTGAGGGTTTTGGATGAGGTGAAAAGATGGTTTAGGGCAAGATGTGACAAAGGTAGTAAAGGTAAAAACCATCTAAAAGATTCTGACATCATTAATAAAATCTTTACTTTTTACAGTGTGGGGCCAAAAAATTTCGGTTACACGGTAAGATTTTGTAAAGGATTTCAGAAGGTGATCTTCTTCCGAAGCCAATTTTACTTTCGAAGGTAAATTTCTTACTTCAGAGAGTAAAATGTGCTTTTAGAATGGAGAGTTTTATATGCTTCAGAAGTATATCTGATACGCAATCAATTGCTTCTTCCAAGACTAAAAACTCTTCCGATTAGAAGATTTCCTTTGGAGGAATTTAGCTTCGGAAGATATGAAAAGAATCTTCCGAAGGTTAATTTCTCCTCGGAAAAACCCATAAACAATTTAATTTTATGTAACAGGGCTTAGATTGTTATGACAAAAGACATTACACATTTTAAAAGGTTTTCGAGTGAAATAGACTAATCAATGTTTATCATCCCAATAGCTGTAATGAGATATTTAAATCTTTGTTCATCAAAAGCTTTGGTGAACAAATCAGCATATTATTCATTTGAATCAACTTTAATTAGTTTGATTAGGTTCTTCTCATAATTATCTCTAATGAAATGGTACCTGATATCAATGTGCTTCGTCTTTGAGTGCTTCAAGGGTTTTTTTTTCAGTAATGGAGATAGCATTGTTGTTGTCAATATGGATAGGAGTGCTCATGAAGTTGAATCCATAGTCTAGCATCTGATTCTAAATCCACAGCAGCTGAGCACAACAACTTGCAGCAACAATGTATTCAGCTTCAACAGTAGATGTAGAGATACAAGATTGCTTCTTGCATTGCCATGAGATGATCCTTCCACCAAGAAATTGACATCCTCCTGATGTGGATTTCTTGTTGATGTTGTAGCCACCATAGTCACTGTCTGAGTAAACATAAAGATTGAAATTGTTGTTCCTAGGATACCAAATACCTAATTTAGGTTCTCCTTTGAGGTATCTAAGGATTCTGTTGGTAGCAACAAGGTGAGACGCCTTTGGAGCAGCCTGATATCTTGCACAAATGCATGTCGCAAACATAATATCAGGTCTACTTGCTGTGAGATACATCAAAGACCCAATGATTGCCCTATACTGATGTTGATCAGTATCCTCTCCCTAAGAGTAAAGACAAAGGTCATGGTTTCTGGGTATGGGTGTCTTGGCTGGCTTACAATCCTTCATATCAAATATTTCTAAGATATCAGAGACATACTTAGATTGATTGATAAAGAACCCTTCCTTCATATGCTTCACCTGAAATCCAAGGAAAAAGTCCATTTTTCCCATGGAACTCATCTCAAATTTCTTCTTTATAATGCTCTCAAAGTCTTTACACATTTGGTCGTTTGAAGAACCAAATATGATATTAGCAACATAGAAATGAATGAGCAATGTGTCTTTCCCAGACTTCTTTATGAAAAGAGTCTCATCAATGGTACCTCTAGTGCAACCATTCTTTAGGAGAAAGTTAGACAATGTCTCATACCACAACCTAGGTGTCTGATGCAACCCATAAAGAGCTTTATCTAGCTTGCACACGTAGTTGGGGTGCTGTGGGTCTTTAAATCCAGGAGATTGGCACACTTAGAACTCCCTATCTATATTTCTATATCGAAAGACACACTTGACATCAAATTGATCGACAGTAAATTTCTTGGATGCAGCATAAGCAAGGAAGATTCTAACTGCCTCAAGTCTTGCAATTGGCGCAAAGACATCTGTATAATCGATTCCTTCCGCTTGGGTGTATCCTTGAACAACAAATCCTGAACAACCAATCTTGCTATATTTCTATAGGTACTTGACCAAATGGTAGCGGACAAAGGTTCCAAACCTTTTATCTCTTGAATTAAAGCAACTTCTCTTGCATTGACTCAACCCAGCTACTATCATTTAAGGCTTCTTCTACTTTCTTGGGTTCCGTTTAAGACAAAAAGAATGAGTATAGGCAGACATTCCCATGGTGAGTTTGTCCCATTGTTCCCATACCTTCAGAGACTTCTCCTATGATGTTTTTAGTTGGATGAATGTTGTGAATCCTTAGTCTAGGAACCACTTCTAGTTGCAAAGATAAATCCAGGTTAGACATATTTTGCTCAGGAGCATGAACACTTGGACCAGCCGTTGTTTCCATTTCATTCAATGAGGAGTGATTGAATGAAAGAGAAACATCATCATCAATGATTGGCTAAGAAGCAACATTAATAGTTGCCTGTTTCTTCAGAATACTAATTCTATCACCAGGGTGTTGCGCAATGTCACCGAATGAGGTTTGAGGTTCACTAGGTGGAGCATTGGTTGAAGCTTCATGATCTCTTGAAATTATTATGCTATTGGATCTTAAGATAGTTGGAGCTGAATCTTCAGTCACTCTTGGAGAACTTGAATAGGGTCTGGTTAACTCAAACAATTGATCAGAATCATTTTGAGTATTTATTCTAACTGAAACATTCTCACAAGATGGATTAGAATAGTTGGGAAACAATTCTATGTAAAAACTGTAATCAGGGCTATTCCCCCTAACACAAGGAGTGCGCTCATTTACAATAATCTTGGATGACTCCTCAAAGTGTTGATTTTTGATGTTATAAACTCTATGTAGGACCGTTGAAGGGTACTTGCTTACAACACAACAACACAAAGAGCAGAGTATGCAACAACACTTAACAGTTCAAATGGGGAACTAGAAAACCAGTTAAATGAGAACTAAGAAACACAAGTGTATAAGATACAGAACAAGAACAACACAAGTAGTTGGTTTTCAAGGTTGATGTATATTGCTCTCTAGTTCCTTACAAGTGTTTACAAAGCAATGGTTTAAGATACAAAGGACCAAAGATACTTTTAGTAACACCTACAGCCGACCATACTTTGAAGGCCAGCTGGATACATGATCTAGACAACAAAATCAATGTAGAGTCAAAAGGCAGATTGCCTTTTGACTAGTGACTATGACATGCCATAGCTCACATCCTAATATATTACAAAAAAGATAAAGTACATAAAATGGAAAGTTACAGGCTCAAGACCTCAATGTATAGTTACCAAAAGCATGGACCTTTCACCAACTTATGTAAATTTGGTTTCTTATCAGAGTTGCAGCGGAAAGGGGTCCAACTTTATGTAAACAGTACATCAGATAAAACATGTGTTCTAAAAGTCTTCAGAAGAAATCTGTCTTAAAGTGTTGGCTTTGGAAGACTTTTTCTTTGAATCTTCGGAAGATTTCACACTTAGAGTATTTTTTAAGGCATAGTGTGAGATTTCCGTAGCATTCCACTTCAGTACACTTGTGCATGCATGCAGGAGAGACTTTGGGTGTTTGGGTTGCATCAGCCTTATATTAAACCTTACATTCTGTAGGCAATAAAGTTGGAGGAATATCCAAAAAAGATAGCATCATCCGACTTTTTAGAAAATTTTGCCAAATTTTGTTTTGTGTTAAGTATGGTACACCTGCTACTAAAGGATCTTAGACAATCAATGAATGGTGGCCTCTTGTTCCATAGCTCATAAGGGGTTTTTCCATGTGGCTTAACTACAAGGACTTTGTTCTGCATATAGCATGCAATGCTGACTGCCTCTGCCCATAAAGTAAGAGGCAGTTTTGAATCAGCCAACATCGTCCGAGCAACCTCAATAAGTGTCATGTTCCTCCTCTCATCAACACCGTTTTGGTGAGGAGTTCTAGGAGCACTGTATTGTCTAGCAATTCCTTTTGAGTTACCGAATAAGTCAAGAACTTGATTCTTAAACTTAGTCCCTTGATCACTTCTGATTATTTTTACCTTGTGATAATTTTGATTTTCTATTTTAAGAATAAAAGATTTTAACGTTTTAGCAATTTCATCATTAGTTCTTAAAAGGAACACCCATGTAAATCTTGTAAAATTATCATCTATCATAAGGCAATATGATTTCCTTCCAATGCTTATTATACTAGTTGGACCAAATAGATCCATGTGCAATAAGTGTAATGGGGTGGTGATAGAGTTAACAACTTT
Source organism: Flaveria bidentis (assembly GCA_018326385.1). Lineage (NCBI taxonomy): Eukaryota > Viridiplantae > Streptophyta > Magnoliopsida > Asterales > Asteraceae > Flaveria > Flaveria bidentis. Next base: position 4,504 of record BJCM01067245.1, on the reverse strand, counting down.
GAATTTATGATATGCCCTGTGTTGCTTCCCTTTCAGGCATGCAACACAGTTATCTTTGCTGGAAAAATTCCTTTTTAGGCAAATCATGTACCAAGTTATTTTTAACTAATTTATTCATGGTTTCAAAATTGACATGACATATTCGTTCATGCCATAGTGTTGACTTATCACCATCATCTTTGGAGAGAAAGCACGATACTTCTCCCAGTGGGGATGCGTAGTTCATATCCAGCTTATACATATCCCTTTTCCTAGGAGATCTAAGAAGCACCAATTCTGGAGGAATGGTCATCCTAGGTTTGAGGATGATGCACTCATATTATGTGAAAAGCATTTGATGCTTTTGATCACATAATTAAGAATCACTTAAAAGGTTGTGTTTAAGCTGCTTGACAAAGTGTACTTTTTCAACCTTTAACTTGCAATTGGATACACTCCCTTTGCTAGAAATGTATCCTCCAGCCTCACCTCCAAATTGAATAGGACCTCCATCAAAATGTTGAAATTGTTGAAAGAGTGATCTATTCCCAGTCATGTGCCTGGAGCATCCACTATTAACAATCCACACTTTATTGTTCTTGTCATATGGATGTCCTTACACATAAGGTGAAAAAGTCAGTTTTAATTGGAAACCCTAGCCTTATTGGTCTTGGGTTCTTCTAATGAGGATTTTATTGAACCAAAAGTTATGCATGGGGGTTCAATGAGTGTTTGTGAAGAGGAGGATTGGGCTGCAGCATCTTCATTGATCTTCCATTCCATCCCTTGGTTGATCATAGAGGATGAGCATGTTGAAGCTTAAGCAGCATGGCATTCTTCTGAAGCTTCTTTCTTTTCGGAAAAAGCCTTCACCACCTTCTCTTCTGAAGTAGTCTTCTTTTGTGATGATTTCATGGGGACTCTTGGTTTTCTGATTCTTCACAGTTTTAGCTTTCGAAGCCATTTTCCCTTTGGAAGAAAGATTTTCTTTCGAAAGCAACCTTGCTTCGGAAACAAGTTTCCCCTTTTTATCACTTGGACCATTTGATAGGGTTCAAATGAGAAACCTTCACTGACTCATTCTTTCTTAACACTATTTGCATAATGTGTGCTTGCAGGATTGTAATAACAATCTTTGGTCATGTGGTTTTGCAGTCCACACATTATGCATGCAATCTTAATCTTCTGGGAATGTGAAAGTTGTTGGTTCTTGTTCTTCTTTTCTTCAACAATAATCTTTCCCTTTCCCTTCTGATCATTTGTTGGATTGGTGTGCTGATACTACACACTTTTCCAGGTTCAGAAGTTCCCACCACCTGGAATCCAGCTGAGATGAACACACCCCTTTTGCTTTGGGTCAATCTTCAACTTTGATTCAGCCATTTTCTTGGCAGTTTTTCTAGCTGCCATAGCCTGGTTTCTTTTAGCTTTGGTGATAAGAGGTTGGTCATCTTGGTAAGAGGGGTAGTGTCTATCTGGATCTTCCCTGTCATGGTCTCTACACTTGCATCACTCTTTGACTCTTGAGAAGGTGGGTCAGCAGATGGAACCTCTTGCTCTTCAGTAGCACATCTTAGTTGTCTTATAGAATCATAAGAGTGTGGTGGAGTAATTTCATTGGTTCCCAACCCACCTTTGTTTTGATAACAAAGTTTTGAGTGAGAGGATGATGCAAGGATGACTTGGAAGTTTTGCTCTTAGATAGCATGCTTTCCGGCTTGAGCCTCAGCTGTGACAAGCTGGGCTTGAGCCTCAGATAATTTGGATATTAAATCCTTAATTTGAGTCTTGTAATTTGTGTGTTCATGTTTTAAAAGAGATACTGTTTTCTCTAACTCTTCAATTTTTCTTTGATAGTCAGATACAGTTCTTTTAAAATCAGATATTAAAATATTTAAAGACTCAATATCAGATTTAATCTCCATATTGTAGTCCTGATACAATCTAACCTTTGCAATACAAACTGGAGTACAGAGATGTTCATATACCTTGTTGTCATCCGTTCCAGCCACGAGTGCTTGAGCAGGAGTAACATTTTGTACCATGAAGCTCTAGTCAACTTTTGAGATACAGCTGCTGTTTTAGTTGACTTTCCAGGGGCTTAGGTGTAGAGGCATGTGAGGAGGCATGAGAGGTTCCCAGATTTGACTCGGGAACCTTACATTCCCTAGAAAAATGACCAAGTTGGTTATAGTTGTAACACTTTTCCTTGCTTTTGTCAAACCCAAACTTGCTGCTAGCTAGGTTTTGAGGGAACTACCTTTCGGTTCTCTTGAAGAACTTCTTTGCTCTATATGTAAGCAAATCCATTTGTCGGACTATTTACACGTACTCCGCATCATCTAGACTGAAGCACTCTATATCATCAAAGAAGAACTGATGACCACTAGAGTATCCATTTCCTGAGATAAAGGCACAACTATCCTGAAAAGAACCTTGCTGAGTCTGTTGATACATTGGAGTCTTAGGAAATGTGATGTATGGTTCTGTTGAACAGGATGGCTGCTGAGAGTAAGTCAGGTACTGTTGAGGTTGATTGGGTCCTGAGCCTTCAGCAACCAATAAAGCATTGCCAGCAGGAAGGCTTGAGGGTCTGCTCATCGAATGACCTCTTTTGTTTTCCATCTCTACACGGTATCCATCAAGGATACCATATAGTTAATCATAGTGAGAGAGTTCAAATTCTCTGTTCTCTTGATAGAGACACAACAGAATGTCCACTCATTTGGGAGTGCAGTAATGAACTTCCTTGAGAGATATCTCAAGTCAATGGCAACTCCCATAAACTGAAGGGAAGCAATAAGATCCATGTACCTGAAGTATTGCTGGCTAAGAGTCTCTCCAGCAATATAGGTAAAGTACTCAAACTACTGCCTAAGTGAATCTTTCTTCGAATCATTTGAGTTAGAATACATATAAGATAGTGCATCAAACAGCTCTTTAGCTGACTTGCAATGCTCAAACCCCACCATGATGGAGTTGGGTATAGCAGTCATAAGAGCAGTCATAGCATTACTATCTATGTCCATCTTCTTTCGGTCTTCATCAGAATAGTCTTCAACAGCCTTTTCGATCATGGCACCATTTCCTCTTGGTACAACAACCTTTGGCTTGTAAGGACCATTGATGATAGATAACCACATTCTACTATCAATGTATCTGATGAAACCTTCTATGCGTCTACTCCATTGTCTAAAGTTTTCAGGGGTGATGATAGGTGCAATGGTCCATAGCAGCGGAGTGTCAGATGAACCATACTTATGTCCACTGGTCCATAGCAGCATCTTCCAAAGGTTAATTGGCTTCGGAAGAACTAGTTCTTCCAAAGCCTTTTATACTTCGGAAGAGGTTGCTTCTTCCGTGGTTTGAGGACTTCTACTTCAGAAGTCATTGTCTTTGAGTTCTTCTACGTCTTGAACTTCGGAATAGAAGACTTTGTCTTCGGAAGTTGGAGTTTTCCTTCGGAAGTTGATCTTGCACCTTATCTTCGGAAAAACTCCATTTCCTTTAGAAGTTCCATACTTAGCTTTGGAAGTCCTTTAAAAATTGCACTAAAATAATATAAGTGTTTGGTTTTGGTTGCACCAGCCTTTCTAGATTCAACATAAAATTATGATTATAAGATTGTTATGTCAGTTTTTGAAGTTTTAGCATGTCACATTATAGTTACTTTTATACGGGTTATATCTTACTGTATTTTGTTACCTTTTATATTTTTGGTAATTAAGTATTTTTTATTAATGATAATTTTTATATACAATAGATAAAGTTTCTATAAATGCTTAAATTTGGATTTTAACTTATTATAATGATAATAAATTCTAGTTAAGATAATTTCAAATTTTTAGTTATTCTCGTTGGTTTTATATTTTTAACATCCATGATTTGTTTTTTAACACGTTTTTGGTTTCGGGTAGACTTTGGTTTTATTTTTGGTCATAAATTACCTTATTTTGTTATATGATAGTATTATGTACTAGAGTTTTTAAAGTTTTGGTAATAAGACTTGCTTTTAACAATTTTTATATTTTTAGTATATTTAAATTTTGTATTATCATTTAACATGTAAATCATCTTTAAATACTAAGAAATTTAAAATTTAGTCATTTCTTATCCTTATCAAGCTACTGGAAATTTATAGTTACTAAAACGATATATTTGTATTACTTTCATTAAAATGTCTGGTTAGTCCCGTTAAGCGCTACTTAAATCTTAGTTTTAGTATGTGAGATATTTAATTTAGATTTTTTGATAGGATCAATTGAGACAATCTGTAATGATTTATGTAAACAATTCAAGAGAAACACAAACAATTGTAATCAATTCAAGCAATATCAACAAATTCACAGTTCATTGATATAGCTAAGACAATTACAAGAGTAAGAAAACATTTAACAATTCTCAACAAACTCTCAACAACTAATTTGCAACTCACTGAAAACTTGCATGAAAAATTGCCTTCTAACTCTACTCTAGTCTAAGCTATTTATACTAGCAACTAATGAACTAACAATTTACAAAACTA
>BJCM01067240.1:0-12686 GCA_018326385.1 Flaveria bidentis | reverse complement strand
ACACGGGAAGTTACTTGTGCATGGATTTACATGCATAAACTTCTCATACTAGATCTTATTTGATTAGTTATCTCAATATTATAGCACCATACTTACACTAAATGAATTGAGATACCAAACTAACTAAACACCACAAAACAAAGATAACATCAAGAAACTTGGCATCAAAAAAACTCAATCCTTAAACACTTAAACATAAGCACCACCTAAGTTCTAATCTTGATTCATTATGGTAACAAACAACCCGATTAACAACCTAAACACTAGCTAACCTTGCATTAATGATTTGATGAGTCATTTGCCCCCATAAATCGCCACCTAGCATTGCATAACACCAAGCTTCATCTCAAATCGCCACCTATGCCTAAGGATCAACTAAGCAAACCTAATAAACACCACCTCACTAACCTACATCTAGATTTAATCAATGCTAACCCTACTACATGTAACTTTCAGCCGAAGGCCACTTCACAACTACCGTTCCATCAACCACAACTTCACAACACCACCATCATCACACTTGGCTCAACCTCTTTACCCCTTGGTTCACAAATCACAACCATCACCGCCACCTTTTACTCCCTCTCATCCTTTTTCATCCTCTCCTTCTGTCAAAATCAAGGAATTAGAAGTTATCATCCACCTCTTTCATCCTCTCCTACTGTCAAAATCAATGTTCCATCCTCTAATCTATAAACTAACTAAGTTTACAAACATATATGTGTTTTAACAACACATATAACCAACCATTTTGGATAAAACATCCAAGTTCTTCACAAAACCTTATGAACACTTCACCTTTATAAAAAATCAATAAGGAAGATTCAAGAATCTAGAAAATATTAAAAACCAAGGATTTAAACAAAAAGTTTACAAATAAAGGGTTGAAATTATGTGTATTCTTGATAAATTTGATTTATTACTTAAATGACTGTCATTGTGAGAATAAAAACCGAAGACTTGTTAGAAATATTAGGAAATAATCTTTTGCAAAATTTGGTGTGATTATAATAGGTAAGCTAATTTATATAATTTATTTAAAATAATAAAAGAAAATTATCAATCGGAATATCCGAACCTGATAAAGAGCTACAAAGATTATATGATGATCATTATGTTATATAGGACCTGTAGAATAAATTTCATGATATAATTTGTTGTTATGCCCGAGTTATACTTTAGAAGAACTAGTAATATGGAAATTGGGAAAAATATCTAAACTGTAAGATAAATCATGAAAAATTTATAAAGAATATAATGTCTTGATTATAACATTTTTTAGAAAATTAGGAATTTTTAGATATGTTCTGCTAGTTTTACTGATTATTGTCAAACTGATAAAAATCATAAAAAGAGTTATGTTATGAATTAATAATCTAGGAATTTATGAGATAGTTCGGATTTTAGAATATAGGTTCTAATAAGTTTTGGTGAATTTTAAAAACCCATAGGTATTTTTTTAATTTATTCAAATATTATAATAATTCTAGAAAATAAACTGTAACTAGTTGATATATGAAACTTTTACATATTAAAATAGATTTTTTTTATGTTTCTACTATAAAATTTTCGTCACAAATGGGTAATTGTAACTTCTGTATTCTGAGGTGCTAAATTTTTTAAAGAAATGATATTTATTTGTAATCTATAAATATTTTTATAGGGTACCTACTGAAATAAGAGGTGAGACTCATAGCCCTATTTTGTGATTATAAATTTTTTGGGGGATAGCATGCTGTTTTGAGATTGATGCATATATTTAGATTTTTTTAGATATATTGTCATTTATGTTACAACCATTAATTCGGATGTGGAACCATTGGATAATATAGGTAGCGTACTTAGGAAATTATTTCCTACACCAATAGGATGAGTGTGATTATATATGATCTAATTTTGTGATTTATATTTGTGATAGTTATGAATCACCTGACTTATAAGTAGCTTTGGTTGTAATCTTATTTATATTGCATCAATATATGTATTTTATTAAAAAATTAAACCTATGATCTCACCAACTTTATGTTGATTATTTTTAGTATGCTTTTTCAGGTAATAATCATGTCTAATAGCATTATGTTATCGTATGATGTACACAATGGTTAGGGCGAAGTGATGGGAAAAGTTTGTGTGAATTTAACTGTTAATGTGTACGATCTTAGTCTGGCGGTGGATGCTCACTTCCATCATTTCTGAAGATGCAACGGTTAAATTAGCATGTTTTTGTAATAGGGTTATATTAAAATTTTGTGTACTAACATTAATGTAACCCGGACTGGTATTTTATATATGAAATATATTAATATATTATGTTTATATGAGTTGTTTGTTTATTTTATGATCAATGTGTTCTTAAAAAGCTAGTCACATCTAAAGCATTTCATATTTCCGTTGGGATGTGACAGATCACAAGAAGCCTCACGCAATTATCTCAATGTTGTTCTAAAAGTAAACAAAGGTGTTGTTGTTACAAAGCTTCGTTGTGAAGTATTGTAATAAAGCAATTGTGATAAGACTATCAACACTTCCACCCTTAACCCAATAATATTTGTTAAGCTAACCACCCTAAACATGATGAATCATCATAATCTCTGAAATATTTAAACTAGCCAAGTCAACCAATAAGGCCATTAACATTAATAAATTATAAAATCATATTCAAAAACGAAGTAAGCAAAATCTTTAGAAGAAAAAAAAAGATCTTTCCTAAGCGGAGAAATCGTTATAAAAATAGAAACATCATAATATCCTCTCATAACAAACCATTCGAAGATATGACAAGACGAGTTACCTCTGGTAAATAAAATCAATATGTCACGTTTTATTAAAAAAATATAAGAAATTTCTGAAAACCAAGAGGTTCTCTAATGATTATATTATATTAGACTAATGTAAAATGTATAGATCCTCTGCTCATTACTAATGTAAGGGGAAGACACCAAAGGATTTTTACAAAAAAAACTATGCTTTTAGTTACAAAAAACCTTCCTCTGGCCAAAGAAAAGGGCAGTGGATCTTTCTTATAAAACATCATCACATCAAAGATTCCATGGGACATTAGAGGATGTTCTCTTCACTTTCCTCTGCTCAACAAAAAGTAAATCAAATTGATACGCCTCATCAAAATAAGCATCACCTGAGTTTTCATGATCAGACTCTCATAAATTTAAAATATTTAAGATGGTTGACTTTAACTAATGACCATGATGAATAAACTAAAGCTTCAAACTAAACCTGCTCTTTATCCACCTTCTTATCTAGTCAACCAAGGACTACTCCCAGGATCAAAGTTGACTTGACCTCATTCGTTGTTTCCTCACTCAAGAATTTGAAATGATCATTACAAATCACAACCTTTTTACAACCAAAATAAGAGACAATGTTTACATTGTAGATCGAAAGAAGGAAACATCCAATCCTAATGCTACATGTTTCCTATCAAGATCATAAAATGAAGTGTCTAAACTATAGCATAGAAGACGTTCTCATGTCAACTTCAAAAAATCAAAAGCTAGTAAAGTTAAAGATTGTATAAGGTATTCCATTTTAATCATGATGAATATCGCTCATGTTTGCTAAAAAAGAAAGCCACTTGAGGTTTCTTTCAAATATATTAATCAAGCCAAATCAAGTAGATATCCACACATGTTGCATGTAAACCTATATGGCATTCCTTAGTGGGTCCAATATGATCTTATTATCACTAACTATTTCAAGACTTCCTATTTGAAGACTAGGGTTATGATTGTTCCAGAGTAGCTCATTTAGTTCCATTTATGAGTTAGAATCTAAAATGTTGATACTTGTCAAAACCTAAGAGTCAGAATATCTTAGATCGAACATCACAAGCCTTATCATCATAAATCACAAGTTACTCCTGATCGAGAAGAGGTGCCTCCATCCAATCTTGATAGTATTGAATGCTTCTTCCATCCAAGCGTAATAGTTGATTATATGGTTAGAACTCAAAGCTAGGATGATGAATTAAACTTATCCATATGTTGGCCTTATACATCAATAAATATTATTAAATAATAGGTCACTGTTGTACATTCTGAAGAAAGATGATGATTACACCAGGAACATTCCCTTTACCCAAATAGCCAGATTCATTACAGGTCATCCCATACCTCTAACTCATGAACATACACTAGAGGAGTTAGTTCTTCACCTATCATATTGGTTGACTTGAACTTCCCTCTAGTCCTAGAATCACTTCCTCTTCCATTGATGAGAAAGTCATAAGTGAAAGTAAGCCTTTCACCCATACTCATTCAAAAACAACGGAGCTTATTTATCTATTTTAAGATTGTTCTACCTATACTTTGGTATTCAATTGCTACAAGAAAGCCATTGTTCCTTCCAAGCGTAGGTTAAGATTAAACAAGGAGGAGTTTGTTTTCAAAACTCACGGTGGACATTTGGCTTGTGTCTCTACTAAGTTTATATTCAAATGTAAGAGTTAACTTAGAGGTTGATGCAACCAAAGAGCTATCAGCATGCATACTAAAGTACAATCAAAGTTACTTCAAAAGATTTGACAAAAGCACTAAGAAATTCTCTAATTATCAAATCTTTCGAAGTCAAAAGACCATTTCTTTCAAAGCCAAAGATGAAGTCTTACAAAGCTTCAAGACAATGTATTTTGAAGCTAAAAGACTGATTTCTTCCAAAGACAAAGAAGACATGCTTTCTTTGACATATTTTTGACAAAAGTTGAACTACTTTTTGCTGTCATCTTTAAAGACTCACTAACTTATACAAGTTGATGATATGTTCATACTATTTTCAACTATAGAATAAGGTTAGAATCTGTAACTTTCTACTTTTAACTTTTATCCTTTTTGTAATAGATGTGGATGTGAGCTATGGCATGTCATAGTCACTAGTCAAATGGCTATCTGCCTTTAAAGTTGTTGTCTAGATTAGTGTTCCAGCTGGCCTTCAAAGTAAAGCTAGCTATAGGATGTAATATAAAGTATCTTAGGTACCAATCCTTAGGACTAAGCCTTGTAATAATTGTAAAACACTTATGAGCAATATAAATAATTCTTAAAAACCAAATACTTATGTTCTGCTTATGCTCTTTACTTTTGTTTATTGTTTCATAAGCTGATCCCATATTTGATCTCTTAAGTGATGTTGTGTGTTCTCTCCAACCATTGTGAAACTGTTGTATTAGCATCCTCATCGGTCCTACACACATGTTGTTTTCCCCATACTTGGTTCCTTGTATATATCCTTTCCAGGACATATAACATGCTCCTTTTGACGCAAAGTTGATCGCTTATTCCTTGTAACTTTCTTTCTTCACTATTTTTTTAACTCAAACATTATTTATTCCTTGTTAATCATAGTTCTTTTTGTTGCTTGAAAAAGATGTACGGCCCCGATACCGAGATGCTCACAACTGGTCAATCATCGCACAAAAACATACATAAAAATTTTAGACATTATTAAAAACATTGCAGCAGAATTAACTTAAATCATTCCATATATTAATAATCGCTTTTGCAAAATAATACAACATTGTCAACAATTATAAAACATCATTTGTTCGCATTACAATGCAAAAACAGTATCGTTATACAAAATGGATGCCATCCAAAATGAGCCAAGTAGTCGCCCGTGCCATCCTCAGCAATCATTACCTGCCAACTGGAAACACATAAAAGTCAGTGTTGCTAAGTGAGTTCTAGTTTTAAAATAAAATATATTTTACTTTTGTTTAAAACCTTTCTTTACTTTCGTACATGATCATACATCATACGTACACATAGATACTATCACTATTATCTTTCATCATTGTTTGTTAACTTTCATTCATTCATCATCATACGTCAACGTTATCATTCGTTATCTTCCGTACCGTTCATTATTTACATTCACCGTTACTTCTTTACATTCCGTACCAATACCATGAACTTTACCCCACCATCGTGCATAAAGCGAGAACTAGGCCGAAGTCTATGATAGACCCCCATACATTGCGCACGGTGGCCTGACCACAGTACCAGAGTAAATTCATGTGTACCAATGCCATGTGCTATACCCCACTGTCATGCATAAAGCGGATACTGAGCCGAAGTCTATAAATAAACTCCCATACATTGCGCCCGGTGGCCTGACCACGGTACCAGGGTAAGCGACAAAGGTTCCATACAAATGGTCAATCACAAAGATAGACCCTAGTGTGTATCTTTCTGAGGTAGCTAACCCACACACCGTTGAGCTAACACCTTTCATTGGGTGTGAACCTCCATACATTGCTTGCAAGACTTTCTTTACTTTCACGTTCACTTTTGTTAATGCATGCATTCATTCATTACGTTTCTCTTTTTATTATCTTCCGCTTTACGTTACATAATACTTTACCATTTACATTCACAACTACAACACGTAAAGCCATGAAAAATAAACATACATAGTAAGGAACATAAACATAATCATACAAAGCATCATCATACACATCATATCATCATGCATGCCACATATCATACCTCACCCATCAAATCATCTATGATTTCAAAAGTCAACTTACATATCCCCCGGGAACCTCCCAAGTCAAAGCCTACACTTTACATGTTCCCGAATATCATGGGCGGCCATGCCCCCTTTTACACCCACTTTTTGGAACTTTTATCCTTTTTGACACTTTTAACCCCTCAACTTGGGTTTTATTGTTTTTCTTTCTTATTCCTTGCTTTTATTCTTTCTTTCTTGCCTTTAAAATATCCGGGTGTTACAAGTCCACCCCCCTTATATAGGTTTCGTCCCAAAAACCTTCTATTCCTCAAACAAATGTGGATAATGTTGCCTTATCTCTTCCTTAGTCTCTCACGTAGACTCAGATCTCTTCATGTGCTTCCACTGTACTCGCACAAGGGGAACTACTTTATTCCTTAATCGTTTCTCCTTACGATTAATGATCGTCACTGGTTGCTCCATATTATTGAGCCATTCATCTACCTTGATATCTTCCAGTGGTACAACCATATCCTCGTCAGCCAAACACTTCCGCAGATGAGACACATGGAATGTTGGGTGAATTCCACATAACTCATCGGGTAACTCCAACCTATAGGCTACTTCTCCTACTCAAGCAATTATTCGGAAAGACCCTATGTATCTCGAGCTTAACTTGCCCCGCCTCCAAAACCGAATGATACCCTTCCAAGGTGAGAATTTCAAAATGACTCTATCACCCACCTGGAACTCAATCGGTCTTCGTCTCTTATCGGCATACGACTTCTGCATATCTTTAGTTTCTTTCATGAAGGCTTTGATCTTTTCAAGCTTCTCAGACGTAGCGTCGATCACCTCAATACTCCCTAACTCCTTCTGACCAATATCTCCCCAATGAACGGGTGTTCTACATCTCCTGCTGCATAGCATCTCATAAGGGGGCATACCAATACTGGCCTGATAATTTTTGTTATATGAGAACTCAGCTAACGGTAAGTGGTAATCCCAACTTCCTCGGAAATCAATGATGCATGCCCGAAGCATATCTTCTAGTGTCTGAATCGTCCTCTCCGACTGACCATCCGTCTGAGGCTGATAAGCCGTGCTAATATTTAACCTCGTCTTCATCGCATTGTGGAATTTCTTCCAAAATATAGATGTAAACCGGGTGTCCCGATCAGACACAATAGACACCGGAGCACCATGACGAGTTACAATCTCCTTGATGAACAAATCCGCCACCCTCTCGGATGAATATGTCACGTGGATCGGTAGGAAGTGAGCACTATTCGTCAAACGATCAACTATCACCCATATAGCATCATACCCTTGCACGGTACGTGGTAGCTTCGTAATAAAATCCATGCTGATATGCTCCCACTTCCACTCCGGTATATCCAATGGTTGGATCTTCCCATACGGCTTCTGATGCTCGTCCTTCACTTGTAGACAAGTAAGGCACTTACTCATATACTCTGCTACATCGTGTTTCATACCCGGCCACCAATAATCTTTTTTCATATCTTGATACATTTTCGTGGCACTAGGATGAATAAAGTATCGAGTCTTATACGCCTCATCCATGATCCTCCCACGTAGATCCCCAAAACGAGGAATCCACATCCGTCCGAATTGGGTTCTAACATCGAGTATGTTTTCACCCAACTCCGCGACTAGATCTCTCATCCTTTCAGAGTTAAGATGACTTCCTACAATGCCTGGTAGACTTACCTATGGTAGTTTCAACATCTAATTCCACATCCGCCAACCAATTCATTCCTAGTACAAGTCATCATAGAACTTTCAAAGCAAGGGTTGCACTACACAGCCTACAGATAAGTTAACACTCAAAGGAGTTAATTTCTACCTAAAATCGCTACTAATTTCGCTACTAGATCAGCAGTTTCGCTGCTAGTTTCGCTAGCATATTCGCTGGCAGTTTCACTGGCATCATCGTTGCCAGTTTCGCCTAACTTTCGTTGGATAACCATGTCTGCGAAACTACCTGTGTAACTATAGTTTCACAGGAGGCCTTCATAGTTTCGCTGGACGACTACGCAATTTTGCTGGATGAACCCTTAATTTCGCAAAACGGGCTGAAAATTACGAACCAACCTATTTTTGATCCAAAACTTCAATCTTTTACATCGAAAACCTTGATTTATCACCCAATAAGCTATATCTAAGCTTCTTACATGCTTTCTTACACAACAAGGTGAGTTTTGGGTGATTCTTTGCCACTTTCAAAAACCCCAATCCCTAGAATCTGGGTTTACATCAAAAGGAATGATTAAATGATGTTTCTTACCTTGATTCTTGGTGTTTTCTTGTTGTATGGATGCCCACGAAACCCGATCTTCAATCTTGTGATCAACCGAGCCTTGAATCTTCACTTCTTCTCCACTTTCTATCTCTACTCTTTCTCTTTAGAAATTAGGTGTTTAGTTGCAAATGAAAGTTACTCAAGCTGATCCGTTTATATATACCGGGCGTTCCTGGGATCATAAACTCGCCAAACACCTATCCCGCAAGGTCTACTCGGTCCATACTCCATTACCTACTTATTTTCTTTAAATAATCTCGGCTAAGCCCCTTATTATTAATTCGCTTGTTTCGACTTTATTCCGGGCATTACAAGTCCACCCCTTTATTTAGGTTTCATCCTCGAAACCTGTTATTCCTCGAATAGATGTGGGTAATGCTGCCTCATCTCTTCTTCGATTTCCCACATAGACTCAGACCTCTTTCTATGCTTCCACTGTACTCGCACAAGTGGAACCACTTTATTTCTTAGCCTCTTCTCCTTGCGATCAATGATCACCACTTGTTGCTCCATATAATTGAGCCTTTCATCCACTTTAATGTCTTCCAGTGGTACGATCATATCTTCGTCGGCTAAGCACTTTCTCAAGTGAGATACATGAAATGTCAGGTGAATTCCACTTAATTTATCGGGTAACTCCAACCTATAGGCCCACTTCTCCTACTCGACAAATTATTCGGAAAGGCCCTATGTATCTCGGGCTCAACTTGCCCCGCTTCCTGAATCAAATGATACCCTTCCAAGGTGAGACTTTCAACATGACTCTATCACCCACCTGAAACTCAATCGGTCTTCGTCTCGTATTGGCATATGACTTCTGCCTATCTTTAGCTGCTTTCATGAAGGCTTTGATCTTTTCAAGCTTCTCTGACGTAGCCTCGATCACCTCAATACTCCCCAACTCCTTCTGACCAATATCACCCTAATGAACGGGTGTTCTACATCTCTTACCGTATAGCATCTCATAAGAGGGCATACCCATACTGGCAAGATAATTGTTGTTATATGAGAACTCAACTAACGGTAAGTGGTCATCCCAACTTCCTCCGAAATCAATGCTGCATGCTCGAAGCATATCTTCTAGCGTCTGAATCGTCCTTTCTGACTGACAATCTGTTTGGGGATGATAAGTCATGCTAATATGTAACCTCGTCCCCATCGCATCGTGGAATTTCTTCCAAAATTTAATTTGTAAATTGGGTGTCCCGATAAGACACAATAGACACCGGCACACCATGACGAGTTATAATCTCCTTGATGAATAGATCTGCCATCCTCTTGGATGAATATGTCTCGCGGATCGGTAGGAAGTGAGCACTCTTCGTCAAACGATCAACTATCACCCATATAGCATCATACCCTCGCGTGGTACGTGATAGCTTCGTAATAAAATCCATGGTGATATGCTCCCATTTTCACTCCAGTATATACCAATGGTTGGATCTTCCCATATGGCTTCTGATGCTCGGCCTAGACAAGTAAGGCACTTACTCACATACTCCGCTACATCGCGTTTCATACCTGACCACCAATAATCTTTATTCATATCTTGATATATTTTCGTGGAACCGGAATGAATCGAGTATTGAGTCTTATGAGCCTCATCCATGATCCTCCCATGTAAATCCCCGTAACAAGGAATCTACATTCGTCCGAATCGGATTCTAACACCGAGAGTGTTTTCACCCAACTTCACGACCAGACCTCTCATAGGCAGCCACAATCATATGCCATTACATAAGCATCGACAATCAATCTACAATGGATTTGGAACGCATGTTGAAGATATCGATTGCAAGTGTTTAACCCAAAACCTTCATTTGTTTGTTGATACATTCTGCATATTGCGTATAATCTTGTAAAAGGATTCAATCAATACTCGTTTTATAAGTTTTCTAGTGACGTTGTTAATTGATTAGTGATTTTAAAGATATGTTGTGTTATCTTTTAATTTGATATGTAAATGGAACATGATACAACCAGTTGTGAGGTTATAGGTGTTGGAATCTAGGGTTGGGGTTTAAAATGTTGTAAGTTAGGGTTCATGTGAACAAAAAGTGAATTAACTTATTAAAGGAAAGGAGTAATTTGGTTGGAAAAATTACATATGGGTTATGAAGATGCTTATTGTGTAGGAAAAGTATTTGTAACAGTAGGGGTTACATTTGAACATATATGTATAATTAAAGGATTTTGCATTAAAAGTAATCTAATAGTTTCATTAATTGTAACAATAAGTCAGATTTACAAAAATCGTTGGAATAACATGTTTAAACTTTAACAACATGTTAGATTTATATTATTCAATATTGAAATTATATAAATCTTATATCATCTCTACATAACCTAAAATGTTATAGAGAAATATTACATGAATATATAATTGTGTTTTGATGACTATTTCATATATTATACAGAGTAAAATAATAAAAATTAAGTTTATTTTGAGTTGATGATGACGGAAGAAAGAGGTTTGAGAAATTAGTTGTCGATGCTTACAAAGAATATATGAGAAGTAATAAAATGAAGAGAAATTAAAAATGTAGAAGAGGTGTTTTAAAAATAATCTGATGTGCTAAAATTCTCCAGTCCTAAAAGAACTAAATGATTTACACATATGTAAATTAGTTAATATTGAAATTTTTATTAATAGAATACATGTTTCTTTATCATGTAAGTTAGTATTTGTCATAGCACAGTGGATATTGGTAATTTCGTTACTAGGTGAATTGCATTTCGTATAGAAATTTTGCAAGATATAGAGTTTTAACAAGTCAACACTAAATGAGAGATTCTATAATGATTTACATGGTGAACGCATTAAAGCACACTCACATATATGTAAAAATGGGTAAACTTACAACAACAAGAGTAGTTTAAGTACTAAAATAGTATCAGCTATACCCACAACAACAATCATTGAATAATATAAAATTAATTTTTATTAATCAAATGATTCAACATCCATTATAAAAACAAATAAGACTACTCTAGTTTCAAATGATAATCCTAGCATTATGATAACCGAAAGAATCACAATAGCGACAAAAATGTTTCCTACTCATTTGATATGTGCCAATGTAACCTTCATCAAGAATACTGACTTCATTAACCATTTGCTCTATATGAGACGCTCGTTTCACTTGGCACTTTTGGTCGTCTATGCAAGAACTCTTGGGTACTTAATTGGATCTAAGCACGGCTTACCATCCTCAAAGGGACGGTCAAACCGAGCGAACCATCCAAACCTTGGACGATTTGCTACGTCTTTGTGTTCTTGACTTTATTGGTGATTGGAATACGCATTCACCACTCGCGGAATTTTCGTATAACAATAGTTATCACTCGAGTATCAAGATGGCACCATTCGAAGCACTTTATGGTTGTAAGTGTTGTTCACCGATCTGATGGACCGACATTGGTGAAAACTTCATCACTGGTCCTGAACTTATACAAGAAATGACCAATAAAGTCTCTATAATCCACAAGAACCTTGAAGAAGCAAGAAGTCGACAAAAGAGCTATACCGATAAGCGACACAAGCCATTGGAGTTTCAAGTTGGGGATATGGTTCTTCTTAAGATTTCATTGTGAAAAGGTGTTGTTCTCTTTGGGAAGAAGGGTAAACTGGCTCCAGGATTTGTAGGACCTTTCAAAATCCTGAAAAGAATTGAGAAAGTGGCTTATAAACTATGTTGGTACACATGTCCCTAGTTCTAGTCTAGTGAGTTTAAATGTGATAGACTTTCATCTTGTAACACCTATGTAATGTTAAATCTGTGAAATGATAAACTCTTCTATGAATGGTTGTTGATTGTTTAATGTTATATTTATTGATATTATGTAATGATACACGCATATAAGAACATGTTATATAGGTTTGCAGTTGTTAGACATG
>BJCM01067238.1:0-16225 GCA_018326385.1 Flaveria bidentis | reverse complement strand
GGGGGTGTGGTTGAGGGTCCACCTGCACATGCACCATCTTGAATCAAACCGCTTGAACCACTTGTACCACAAGTGTTGTTACCGGTTGCAGGAGAGTTAGCAGACACGTGACCTATGTATTGGTGGGGGTGGGGTCCTAAAGATGTTGTACATGGTGCTTGAAGAGTTGTACCCCTGCTTAGATGACTTGTACCCATCTGAGCTGCTTTTTGAAGCAATGCAGTAGCTGACATGTATGCAGATGGTGGTGGATGGTAGGTTATCAGTGTGGGCCCATTGCTTGTGCTAGTACTGCTAGGGCTACAATCTTGATCTTGGGATTGTAGCCATGATGGGAATAATGGGTTGTCTTCCTTTTTCAAGAAAGATGTATGGATCGGATCAAGAAGATGATGTTGATCACTGAAATGGGTCGGTATTTGAACCGGAATTGTTGTCGGGTCTATTCCGGTGATTGCTCGTGCACTTTCTTCTGCTAGTGCATCACAGAAAGCTCTGTGTGTGATGAAACTATCCCTCCTGCACATTTACTTTAAAGATTAAAATTAGGAAAATGAAAGGAATAAGCTTGATGATCAAGAACACTCCAAACACTAGAAAACAAAAAACTGTCAAAAACCCATCTCGATATAAGTTCTTGATCCAAAAACTCAGACACCCACAAAGTAAAAATGACTAATTTATTGAAACAATTGTACCTTTGATCAGAAGAAAAACAGTTATTCAAAATTGTCAAATATTTATTGGAAAGTTTTTACTCATAATCCAGTGAGTAAAAGTGACTAGTATGGTGTTTGACCTTTGAAAGATAATATGAGTTAAAAATTTTGGAAGTAAAACTGTTAGATGGAATTAGATGTTTGTAAAAATATTGGGTTAAAAAAACGAAAAGATACTTCATTTAATGTTGGGGTTTTAGGGTTCTTTAATATGTGACGCTTTGCTGATCAAGAACACTCCAAACACAAAAATACAAAAAAACCTTTCAAGAACCCATCTCGCTACAAGTTCTTGATCCAAAAACACAGACACCCACAAAGCAAAAATGACTAATTTAATAAAACAAATTGTACCTTTAATAAGAAACAACGGTTAAAAGAATCAAAGATGTCAATAAATATGAAAAGGGGCTTCATTTAATATAGGTTTTAATTTAGGGTTCTTTAATATGTTAAACTTTGAAAGATTGTTCTAGGGGGTTTTAGGGTTATTTAATGTATGAATGGTGGTAATAAATGAAGGAATTTTAACCTTGAAAAAAGGGTACCGCAGTCGCATCTGTACTCTCTGGTGCCACAAGTTTTGGAATGAGCTTTCCAATCGGATTGAACTGCATATCTCTTTGAACACTTATCACATTTCCACTTTTTTTCACCATGCTTTCTGCAAAAGTGTTTCTTGATTCCTGTTAAATCCCCTAAAGCCCTAGATGGATCATGGTGCACACAGTTCACTTCTGGACACACATACACTTTCTTCCTCACCACTTCGTTCTTGTTCCTCTGCTTTAACTTCCATGGCAGATTGTGTCCTCTTCTGTGAAGTTGCAGGTTTTGATCTCTTTGGAACCCTTTGTTGCACATCTCACATACAAATCGATTTGTCGCCATTAGTGTCTTGGGTGATAAAGATATCACTTCTGCTTCTGGATCTACAACACACAATTATTATAATCACTTTTATCTCAAACACACAATTTACAAATTGGGTAAAGTTTTGGTAAAGATTGAAGTTGTCTTTAGTTGTTTGATAAATTAAAGTAAAAAACATGCTCTTGATTTCAAAGTAAGGAATACCCACCCTTTTTATGAAACTGGTGAATTAAACCCATGAAAAATAAGATAAATAGATTTTGAGCATGGGTCAGCAGCAAGTCCATATATAGTTGACTCTTTTAAGAAAAAAACATTGTTTTTAATTTAGAGTTAGTGCAAGAATTGAAAATCCTCCAATGTTTTTTGAAAATGGTGAAAAACCCAAGAAACATGATTAAAGATTTCAGAGATTTTGAAACCTGGGTTGCCCGGAAGACTTCTTTTTTTCTTGATTAAGGGTTGACTTTGACTTGGAGGAGGATGTGTAAAGTAGTGTTGATGATTTGGGTGATAATTGCTTCCATTTTCTTGATCTTTATTCTCGGAGTAAGAATCAACAGTAGTTGCATGAAGATCAGATGCAGAACTCAAACTTTCTTCCAAAATCACATTCGGCTGTTTCATCATCATCTTCTTCTACCCCACTCTAGGTGTAAATATGTGTATGTGTGTATATATATGGTAGAAGTGTATCTATAGAATTAATATAAGGGTATGTTGCATCATCATAAAAAGGTAAAGATGTAGAAGACAAAAGAAGAATCAAACTTGGAAAGAAGCTAAAGGAAACAAAAGGTTTTTTGTTTAAACCCTAGTTAACTTCTTGAAATATCAACTGTTTTCCCAAGATTTGTGGTCTCATATGGCATTAACCAAAAAGACAATCTTTAGATTGTTGGAAGAAACTGAAGCAGTACTCATATAAGCACTGTATGATCAGCTGTTGTTTCATCAATCTCACACGCATGCAAACACACACTTGTGTGTGTTCTTGATTCTTGGTTGAGAGAGAGAGAGAGAGATGTGAATGAAGCTAAAAAGATGAGAGAGTGGGGATAGGGTTGCTGTCTGACTTATAGTACTGCTTTCTTTCTGTCTTTTTATCACTTCTGTTTCCCAATTTCTCCTTTTCTTTTTCTTTTCTTTTTCTTTTCTTTTTTGCATATTAATGTAGTAATCATCTCTTTTGACGATGAAACTTTCAAGAATTTTCATGTTTAATCTTTTTCTATATTCCACACCCTTTTTCATTATATAACAGTCAGCACCCGTTTATTGATCATATTTATTGGCTTAATTTTTAGTAGTCTCAGCTCCGGATGTGGGATTTAACGAGTTTTCTAATGAATATACTGTGATCAGAATCTGGGTCTACAAAGAAAAGAAGGATATAAAAATGGGTAAAATCATTTTGTTGAAGGTATCATCCATAATTATCAAACGTCTTTTTACAAGTAGAAAAGACTAATTAAGAGTTAAAATCATTAATAAAAATAGTATTGAGATACTAAAGCAATAAAATTATAAAACTTTGTTGATTTTATCCAAAATAGGAAAATACTATATTGTTTCATAGTTTTTCAATAGGAAAATTACCAAAATAAATATTTGACCAGATTAAATTACCATTATAACTATTAAAAAATAAATTTACAAAAAAGAACAACCAATAAAAATGAGCCACGTATTCAATTCTCGCCATGTGCGCGAGAAAGATCCATAATCCCTCGCTGAAAATGTGACTGGTTGAGGGAATTAACATAATCCCTCACTGACGTGTTGGAATGTCGATGCTTTCTCACTAAAAAGGTGACTGGGCGAGGGATTTACATAATCCCTCACTGACGTGTCAAAATTTCAGTGGTTCCTCGCTGTCATGTCCCCTTCTACACCCATAATTACCAAAATGTCATTGCTCGCTTAGGATTTTTTTTTTAAATACAAAATAAAAAAAATGTTTACCAAAAATTAAAAATAGTTAGTTTTATTAAAAAAAATCATTTATTGTTTTTAAACACTTAAATTTGTTATTTAATGTGATTTCCCTTATATAATACATGCTTTCCTCTTAACTAACTTATTAATTTAATATTTTACTTTATTCATTTAATAGTTTAAAAATACGTTTTTAACACGGATTGAATTAAAATATTTAATTAAATAATTAATATTTAAAAGTTTTTAAAATATTTTTATAGAAAAAAAGTTTATTTTAATATTTTAAACTTTTGTTTAAATAAGTGCAATTTTTTAAGTTTTTTAAAGATGAAAGTTTAAAAAATATTGTTATTACTTAAAATAGTTGAGTATACGTAATCCGAATCGTATCTTATCTTAATTCAACCCGTGTTAAAAACATTGTTATTATCTTAAAATAGATAACTATTAATTTAATATTTTAATTCAACCCGTGTTAAAAATGTATTTTTAAACTACTAAAATGAATAAAGTTCAAAACTAAAATTTGATAAGTTTGTTAAGAGGAAAGCTTGTATTATATAGGGTAAAACACATTAAATAACAAATTTAAGTGTATAAAAAACAATAAATGAATTTATTATAATAAAACTAACGATTTTTAAATTTTGGTAAATATTTTTTTTATAATTTCATATTTAAAAATAAATAAAAATCCTAAGCGAGTAGCGACAATTTGATAATTATGAGCGAGGAATGAGACATGTCAGCGAGGAACCACTGAAATTCCGACACGTAAGCGGGGGATAATGTAAATCCCTCGCACAGTCACCTTTTCAGCAAGGAACCGATGACAAGTCAACGGCGAATTGTGTAAATCCTTCGCCCAGTCACCTTTTCAATGAGGGTTATGGATTTTCCTCGCTCACGTGGTGAGGAATGAAAACTTGGCTCGTGTCTATTAGTTGTTCTTTTTTGTAAAGTTATTTTTCGATAGTTAGAATAGTAATTTAGTTTGATAAAATGATTATTTTTGGTATTTTTCCTTTTTCTATATCATTGTAGCTTTATGCCTAAAATGATCTTCATCCTTTGATTAATTACAGGCCATTGTTGGTGACCATATCAACAGAGTACCCTTTAATTTATCTACTATTTAATGTCCCCCCTTCTCTTCTTCCTTTTTTTTTCTCTATCACTCACTACACAAAATCACAATGGCTTGTGACCTAGACTTTTAGATAAACAAAATTCTTTAATTCATACAAATCAAATCCACAACCATCCACACCCTTACAAAAAGATAGGTAAAATGATAACTTTTAAAAATTAACGTAAAAACAAAATTAAATGTATGTTCATTTTAAGATTGAAGCCTATCAAAGGTGAGTGAACAGTTGTGCATTGTTAATTTCTCAATATAAAAAACTCAATTTGATATTCTATATTAACAAACATTAACAATGTCCTAATATTTTATTTTAGTTTACCTTTTTCTTGATGAAAGTCAATATATTTTCAAAAAATGCAGATTGGTTTAGTGATTAAGTAGCTAGTGCTTAATGCCTCACACCCCAACTTTCTTTTTCATTTCTTGCTTCATCTTTAATGTTTGAATGATTAGCAAGTCATTGTCAAACTGAAATTTCAATTATTAAAGCTATTTTACAACAACGCCAATAATATTACCTTCTAACCAATTTTAGTATAGAAAGTATCCTTTTTCATGATAATTAAACAGTGAATTTTATCACTAAAATCATTTTCAAAAAAGTTAAGCCTATATATAAAACAATATATTGAGATAATATATGATAGAAATTAAGTATTAAAACTACAATGTCTATAACTTTTGTTTTTAAGTTTTTTATCTTTTCAAAAGAAGTTGTTTTATTAATTTTGTTTAAAAAACCATTTTCTAAAATATGTCATTTTTCAAAAAAAAATCTTATTATAACTTCTAATATTATTTATTTTGATTCATAAACCTTTTTTAAAAAATATCACAGATTTTAAAATATATCATACTTTTGTAAGTTTGATGTTAAAAAATTCTTATTATATAAAAAGATTTCATTTTATAAATTCCATTTATAGAAAGATATCTTTATTAATTTACGCAAAAATATTTTTAATATGAAAAATTATCCAGAATTCATTAATAGTTTTAAGTAATTATTTATTAAATGATAGAAGCGAAAAAAATTAGATTTAGAAGGTCCAAAATTGTTTTATTAATTTACGCAAAAATATTTTTAATATGAAAAATTATCCAAAATTCATTAATAGTTTAAGTAATTATTTATTAAATGATAGAAGCGAAAAAATTAGATTTAGAAGGTCCAAAATTGTTTTACGTGTTTCTAAAAACTTTATTTTATAAGTATAATAGATATGTTACTGTATAATTATTAGACTTTGTTAGAGCGTTTCCATAGTTGGGTTACGGATGAAGGGCAAAGATGATGTGACATAAATGGACAAATCGATTGCGTTGGAGGACTTTGAATTGAAGGGCATCTCATCTGAAATTTCGGAAGACTCACGTAATTAACAATTTAATATAATACATAAATATTAAATATATGGTGTTTAAAAAAATATGTAATGTTGGAGAAAAAGAAACGTTTTTAAGAATGTGTGAAAATAGATATGGCCGATGAGGAGGTAACGCTATTGTAAGTGTTAGAATGTGTTATCATCGATAAAGCTCTTGAAGATCCATATTAATTTCACATTGGTTACTAAAATTAAAGGCTGTAATTTATATGACAAATCAAAAAAAACACAAAACAAAAAAGAAATAAGATTTTTGTGCGTTAAAACAGATTCATATTTTAAACAAGTTTCCCCATCTAATCAAATATGTCTAATAAATGTCTCCGTATTCAGATAGGATTGGATTGCAAATAAAGGGTTTAACTGTCAAACTTTCTAAAATTATGAACATAAACTTATTTATGAGTCATCATTGGCTCGTTGTTTGATGTTGATTTTAGGTTTAAACCTATGTTCTTGATCTTACACTTATTTAAGTAAATAATATATATGTCATAAACATAAAACATGTTACCACTACCTGTTTGTTAATTATTTAAGGATATAAATTTATATAATAATTAAATCTCACGGTTTCAACATATATATACACCTCAAAAGAATGAGAGACTATATGGCACACCATATATTACATATTCCCATGATTTATGATTTATGAAACAATTTTGGCTTACAAAAAAACACATTTAAAAGTAATACATGGGTTTTTGAACATCAATTAAAACTTAAAATGAAAGTATTATTACGGATTTTTGTTAGATTTTCTGTGAAGTAAAAACTTTGTTGTTAACCATGACAGTGTTATAGAAATTAATTTAAGTCATTTATATAATTATATAATTATATTTATCACATATTATGTCTGAATTTTTAGGAAGAAAAAGACTAAAAAAAGACAGGAATACGCAGCGTATAAATCGACACCCACCCATATAAATCGGGACTTAATAAAGAAACACTCACCCATATAAATCGACACCCCCTATACGTTGCATATAGGTTCATACGTGACGTATAGGGTCGAATACACTGGAAACGAGAAAAATTCAAGGGGTTGTCAAAGAGCTATACGCCCCATATAGACTTATACAACCCCTTATACGACACATATGTGGCTATACGACGCGTATAAAAAATGTCGACACTGACTACGAGAAAAAATTCAGGGGGCTGTCAGAGGGGTTATACGACCCGTATAGGCTATACGACCCCCTTATACGACACGTATGGAGCTATACGACCCGAATAGAAAATTTGGGATGTTGATTTAAAATATTGAGAGTGTCTATGTAACATCCGCCGAATTTCAAAATTATAAAACCAAACCCGAACTCACTTTGAATTTTCATACGAAGAAAATTTTAATATTTAAAATTTTTATTATTTATTTTATTTAATCAAACGCGTTAAATGTGCAATTCAAGCAATATTGAAATTTTTTTATTCATTTTATCATTTAAACAAAGAATAATAATTCTTTTTATTTATAAATAAATATTTTTCATAAAAGTATAAATTTTTATTTATCATTTTACAATATATAACTAAATAGAAAAGACTTATTAAAACTTATAAAGTTATAAAATGAATTTTAATAAACTTATAAAATTTAATTAGTAATTATGCATTTTCATTATTAAAAATAAATAATCAAATTATAAAGTTACAAGTTTTATAAAAGTTATAAAGATTTTATAAGAAAGTAAGTTGATTAAATTAAAATTAAGGTTTTAATAAATTAAAAGTTTAATTTGTAATTATTCTTTATCTATTTATTTTATTTAATCTTATATTTATTTCAAAATCATAACCCCTTTTTAAAAGCAATGTTTTTTAGATCGGATCGGACCGGCCGGTTCGACCGGGATTCGGTTCCGGGTCCGGTCCGGTCTGGGGTGAATCGTTTTCTACTGGTCGAACCAGCCGGTTCGTCCCGAACCGCTGGCCCGACCGGGAAACCGAACCAGTTCGGACTGGTTTTTGTATTTTTTTTATTTTAATGGGTAAAAACGGGGTGTTAAACAATAAATTAGTACGTCGAATATACAAATATAGTTAAGTTTTATATATAACTATAAAATATATATGTAAATCATATATAAATTACTTATATATAATTACATATATAAATATAATTAAAATATAGTTAAATCCGGTCCAACCGGTCCGACCACCAAACCAGTAAGGCGTCCGGTTCGACGTCCGATCCGGTTCTGAAATCATTTTTTAAAAGACTTGTAACTCACCATTAACACCATTCATAACCTTCTCCTAACCTTAACTATAAAAGCAAGGCTTAGGCTTCACTTTTCATTTACTCATTCTCTAAAAATCTCTCACACAAACTTTTCATCATTCTTTGGTTAAAATTAATTTCAAGAATCTTTTAATACTAAGGTAATCTTATATTTTTTTTTATATTATACATTTATATATTGTTTTAATCATCCCAACATCCAATTATTTTCATGACTTTATGTTCTTACTTTTATTCTTTCTTCTACTAAATCTCTTTTAATTTGATTCATTATCATTTCATCATTAACTTTATAACATTCACTAACCTTATAACAATCACTAACATTCCTAAATCAAACTAACGTAAATAAAGAATCTCGTTTTCATATGGACGGCTATGCCGCTGCATTCGGTTATTCCACAAAATTATTTCCCTAAGTGATGGCTATGCTGAAGTCTTGGAATATTTTTATATAACTCAAATGAAATCTAATATATCATATATCAACATAATAAATTTGTTATAACCCGTTTCATGCTTTAACAATTTTAAAAGTGTACATAAGTGCCTTACTATAATTTTAGCAAAATATAATCTGACTTCAACCGACCATAACTTGATCATAAAAAACTAAATTTGAGTAAGCTCGGACTCCAATTTTAAGTTCATTGAATTAAAATTTTAACGATAGTTTATACGTCTTTAAATTCAATCGGACGACTCAACAATAACCTTCACAAGATAAGTGCGCATTTCAGCACATTCTGTCTTGTGCTGCTATTTTGACCTATTTAAAGATGTTTCCATAAAAATGTTTCTGAATGAAAGTTGTCCGTTAGACTTTGAACTAGTTACTTATAAATTTTTATAATTTTATGAAACCATTTGCTATTTTTAAAACCTGTTCAAACACATACCAAATATTCTGTCCAGAATCTAAAATTAATGCAATAATCATTTTTCAGTCTACCTTTCGCTTTTTAGGATTCTCTAAACATCATAACTTCTTGTAATGAATTCCGACCTCAAGTTATTGTTTTTTTATCATTTAGGACATCACCTTTGACTATTTGACATCCAAGTTTTCTTATGTACTCTACAACTATCATTATATTTCACACCTTATGGGGTGAAACATGTTAACCTTATAAATTTATACTTGTAAACATCTTGATACTTGTAAATGCACATGCAATTCATCTTTACTTTTTTGTCATGGATATTGATATTATTGTGAGTGTTTTATGAGATACATTATATGTTGACAATCATTAACTATTGCTAGCCTGGCGACGTCATAAGTCTATGGGTCTGACAAGCCTACTTGGTTAATCCAAGTACACTTAGCTAATCGTTTAATCTTGTAATGTTGTAAACTGTCAAGGTTTGATTGTAGCTATATGTGTTCTATAAACTGGCATAATTTATAATCATTGACATGAATTGCTACTTGTAAATATTTTATGCATATATGTATGTTTAACCTATGGAAACTCACCAACTTTCAAAGTTAACCCTTTATTTTTAATATGTTTCAGGTTTGATACTTGAAGATCTCTTCATCCTCATATATGACTTGGACTTAGTTTAATTGAAAATCTTATGTTGTTGTTTATATCTTGTTTGTATTGTAATGATTTAATTGTCTTGTAATGTTCAAGAAAAATGATACTTAATGTTATTTCAACTTATTAGTTTCATGTGCTATGAACTATCGTTTCACATTCGTCCGCCACGATAATTTCACTGTTGGTCGGGGTGTGACAGTCTATTTAACCGGACCCTTGTTTTAATATCCTAAAATGGTATTTTAATATCTTAAAATAGGACTATAATTCGTACACTCAGTTCCATGTTCTGTTTATTTTATTCACACTTCATATAAATGTTTTTGGATCTATTATTAAATAATGCGTGGTATTTGGTTTGTCACTATATACACTTTATGTGTTCCCATAATTTAATTTTGAAATGGGATCTTGCTCACCCGGAAAGCTAACAAACATGCTCTCACCTTTATCTTTTGAAAAAAATATATTATTATTTTTCTGAATATTTTAAAAATCGGGTTAAATGCACACCAAAGGAAACCAATTGGACAAATATTTGTAGAGTAGTACAACATATATTCTTACGTTTACAATCTCTAACATAAAAGAATAGCTTACTAATTTCGCAAAGATATGTTTAGCTGTTATAAAATTAAAAAAGAGTAAGACGACAAAAGTCTTAGTGAAATTCGGACAGTTTTAAACTAACCATTTAAACAAAAACAAATTTTGTCTGTACCCAACTCAGATTATTCATCAATTCTGACAATTAAAACTTCAATTTTATAAGAACCCAAACCAAGATGGTAAGTTTTAAATTGTTTCTATATTTATAATATAAATGAAAATGATAAGTAAGATGAATACAACATACGTAAGATAAATACCATCAATCGAATAGGTTGTTACTATTGGAAAGGTAAACTTTTTGGTTAGCGAGTTATGCATGTATTATTAAATTGATTCTCAACCTGAGCATGTTCGTATTAAACACTTTTGAGGTCATAGATAATGTGATGGGCATGATGTATGATGATTATATGGCTATGCATGATGTGTGTTATGTATCTATGATGTCCTGTATGGTAAACATGCTATGTTAAGAGACGAGTTGATCCATTAACCTGTTAAAATTTAAGAAGTTTTAAAAAGTTTCTATTGGACTAATGGATTTTATAAAACATCATTTAAAAGTTGTTAAACTTACATAGCTTGATACTTTAATTTTTTTTATTTTCCCACTCATTTATTTCTGATAGTAAAATAATTTTTTTGGAACTATTAGTAGACACCTTTTTGCGACTTTACTAATTTCTCTGGATTATATATTCTTCAACCATTTCCACCTGATTCAACTAAGTTAACAACTAAAGTAACACAAATTACAAAAAAGTACCATCCCAGCTAGTCATTCGTTTCTTACAATGTTAATAACTAAGTACTCATGTTGGAAATATAACATTAAATAGGTCGCTTAAGACTTCAATGCATGGAAATTACAATACGTATGTAATTAATATTAAAAAACACGAAATTGATAATATTTAGAAAAGTTACACCTCTTTATACCTTTTTAACACACTATTTATGTATTTAGTACTAGGTTAGTCCCCGTACGTAATACACGGATTAAATAAATAAAATATTAAATAATTATTAATAAAAACTCATGCATTATAAAATCATGTTTGAAGATAAAATATGATGTTAATTACGCATAAATAGCTACTATAAGTATAATATTCTAATGTAAAATATAATAAAAATTATATATATTTTAGTTTAAGAAATAAAACAATGAAACCATTTTTAACTCTTTTATGTAAAAAGTTTTATTTTTAAATATTTGTTTTCAGATTTTTTATAAAAAATATTTTTTAGTGTTTTAGACTATTTTAAAATATTTCACCTGTTTATAAATTTTTTTTAAAAACAAAATAATTTAAAATATTTTGTTTAAAAAATGTTTAGTATTATAGAAAATTTCATATTATAAAAAACTTTACTTTCTTATTATTTAGATATTGATTAAAAGATGTGATTTCTAATTTTCTTCATAAAATCTATATTAAAAAAAGATAGTTTAATTTTTATAAAAAATTAGATAAGAGAGAGAAATATAACAATTAATAAAATTTATTTTTAATAAGAGAGATAAATTTGTATGAGTATTTAAATTATTATAACACGCTTTTGAAGAGAAAATTAATTTGTGGATATCTAAAAAATGACAAATGTCAAAAACATAAATTAAAAGAATGATAAGTAACAAAAAAAACTTTATTTTATTAAAAGTTATAGATTTTCGTACATGTATTGGAGGAGGTTTGAGTTTTTAACTTTTTATGAAATAAGAAATTTTGGGGAAAACGCTGACTCACCGATATGAAAGGAAACAAAATTGTATTTCACTATTTCGGTAATAAAGATCCACCAAATCTTTCCTCAGGTTTCAAGATCCACCCCACAAGTCATTTATAAGTTTGACTAATGTTTGATTATCCTTATATTCGTATAAATCAATAAATAAAAAATATAAATTAATAAACTTATAAAAATAATTAGAGTAAGTACACTTTTTGTACTTTTCAGTTAACAAGAAAAGAAAATAAAAATTACTTATTATTCTAGTTATAATTATTTACTAGTCTGCTACTTTTTTGTCTTTACGTCTATATTGAGCATTAAGTTTTTTTTAAATAATCATTTCACTCCTTTAGTTAAGAGCCTGTAAAATTCTTATAGTGGTAACTACGTTAGTTTAAATATGTTGATAAATACTTAAAATAACATATAGGTAAATAAGTAAATGCTGTTAAAGAAAGTAAATAAATTAAATACTTAAAATAAATATAAGTAAATAAATTCATAGTAATACACACATATATATATATGGCTAGGTTAGTGACAAATGTAGTGAACGAGTCGGTGATAAAATGTATTAAAAAAATTGGTAATATTATCTAACTAATAGATATGATAAATAATATAATGTAAATGCAAAAAAAAAAACATTTAAAATATATTGTACCTATATTTAATATTAGAATATCTAAAAATCATATGGGTATGTAAAATTTAATAATTAGGTTGTGATTATTAAAAAAATATTTTTTCTAGTAAATGAACAATTATTAATTCAAAAATATTAACAAATTGCAAAGTTTGATTTAATTGATTTTTAAATTATATTCTTTATAATAGAAATTAAATTTGATTTTAAGTTTGAAAAGTTTGATATGATTGATTTTTAGTTAACATAATAGGTTTATTGTATTGATTATTAGGTTAGTATCTCGTGTATTATACGGGTTGAATTAATAAAATAATAAAAAATTAGTAATAAAAAATTATGAATTATAAATCCGTATTTGAAGATAAAATATGATTATAATTTTGTATAAATAGTTATTTCAAGTAAATAAACAATAGATAGGTTATAGACAGATGGATATATATATATATATATATATATATATATATATATATAAATAGATGGTCTAGAAACTCATTTATTAAACGGATTATAGTTAATAATAAATACGAAAACTTACACTACGATATTTTACTATAAGATATGTATAAAATTCTATATACATATTTGTTTAAGAGATAAAATAATTACGCTATTTTTAAATCTCTTATCTAAATAGTTTCATTTTTAAATATTTGTTTTAATATTTTGTTATAAAAATTTTATTGTTTATTAAAACTCAAGTTTCTAATTATTCTGGTTGTTTTAATAAAACTACTTTTAAAAAATTTCATATTTTTTATAAATATTTAAAAATGACTGATTTAACATATTTGTTTCAACAGGTTTAATGCTGTAGAAATATATGAATTTTAATTTTGTTAATAAAATTTATTTTTAAAAACATAGTTTGATTTTAGAAAAATGTAGATGAGAGAGAAAAATGTATCAATTAACCAAATTAATTTTTATGATGAGAGAGAAATTATTTGAGTGTTTAATTTCTTTAATTTTTTATGGAAAATAAAGTAAGGATGTTTAAAAAACGACAAGTGTTATAAAAAAGGTTTAAAAAGATGACAAGTTGGAAAAAAACCTTATTTTATTAATATCAATATATACGTATACAAATTCTAAGTAAACACCCTAAAAAAAAGATCATGTGAGACCCAAAAAAATATTTTATTCATATGTATAGATAGATTGGTTACGGAAACATTTGATTTTATTCTTTTCTTGTTTGTGTTTCAAGAATTCAAAAAGTTAGTATTAAAATAGGTTTATTTTAAAATAGTGCTATTAGTTGCTATCATATACAAACACCATCAATTTTAGTTACAAACCCACTAAAAATTGTCCGTCTGAATCTACTTTAATATAATATACAAATATTGAGCCCAATTAACCTAGTGTAAACATCCCTGAGGTCGGTCCCATTAATAATTCGAAATGGTCCATTTATCTATATATTTGTGCAACATAGACTTCACGGGTTCTCAAATATCAAAAGTAGATGGCCTACATTTTAATCATCACTATATCTATATCATGAGCTGGCTGTGGGAAAAAACAGTCACCTTTCAATTAAATTCAATTTTTCAAAATCAAACCGGACCACACGTCTTACTGTTTCCTCGGTAGTACTATTCGAGCTGGATTGGATTTAAAAATGAGAAAGCGTCTATACAATTAAATTTAAACATATAGATACATAGGAGATCAATAAAATTTGAAATCTTAAATTAACAAAATATGATGTTTAAAGCAGCATATAAATCATTAGTCCCCAAAAAGCATGTATAGATTAGATGGTTTATGAAAATGGATTAGAATTTTAAAGTTCTAGAATTAAAAAATGAACTAACCCGTTCAAACAAAAACGGTACAACACTACCAAAATGAATAAATCTTCAAGCTGTCTTATGATAACACCGTGTAAATGTCATCTAAAAATTTATAATATAAGTATATAACAATGAACACATTGTTCAAAAATAATAGTAAGTATTGCAACACTGCCACCAATTGCAGTTTGCACATCATAATAAGCTTACTCACCGTTTGCCATCAAATAATCAGGCATCTACATGTGAGCCAAAACCATAATTTCAAAAGTGACCTAAAACAATTGAGATTTTATAAATGGATACAAATGATCAATTTACACCAGCCCAAGTTGGCTTGATGCCCTCCGGACCCATCGCATGCATGAGCTTTGTAGCACCAGTTTTGTCTTTTAATTTATTACTTTAAATTTTTATAATTTTATTGGAACACGAAGCCCGTCGTAACTGAGTTGTACATCAAGACCTTCAGTTTCCATCAACTGCAAGAGACCTTCATTCACTATATCATGATCCATCAGGTGCATCATACCTTTCATTAATCACAACAAACAAATGAGCGTTTTATGATTAAACTCCATCCGTTCCAAACTTTAACAAGAGACTACTTTCTGATTTTAAAACTGATGCGCATTTTAACAGTTAACATGATAAAGATTGATATAAACCATACATCTCCAATTTTCCATGAATTTTGTGTTTCAAGACTAGCAGGTTTTCAAATAAAAAACACAAAACTTAAAGGCGGGAATTTCAACCTATTTACGAACAAACGAGTCAACTTGGATCATGTAATAGCTCTAACTCGTCAAATAAGTTAGGCCAAAAAAATTAACTAAAAAGAAATGGGTCAAATCAGCCTTGCAGGTCAAATGGGTTGAAAATCAACCAAAATGTATACAAATGCAAAAAACCACATAAATTCCTTTATTAAAAAGGATTCTGATTATCATTGTCATAGGTACAGTTGTATTGATAAGAAAAAGTACACTAATTCTGCATTCTAGCAACCAACTATGAAAATTTGAAGATAGTAACATTCTGTTTTTTTTGGCACATATTAGTTTCTTATAAAATCCAAACATAATCAATAAATAGTGCTTGTGAATATACTAAAGCAGGCAAACATGTACTAAAACTATCCATATTGGCCAACCATCCAACCCACATACATATCCTTTTGAGGATCATATTATACAGAAGCTCAAGTATTTTAGTCAAAGGTTAAATCTTCAGGCAGGTTGGAAAGGTGAACGAAAGGAAAAACAAAATTACCTGTGAAAAGGGTTCTTTTTGGCTTGATTTTTCGAACTTCTTCCAAAGCCTAGGATTAAAACGATATTACAACCAACAGGATAATATAAAATCAATGAAAAAGTTCTATACAAAATTTCACAAAAGCCACACCCTTGGGAGTCCAAAATGTGTTGAAGAGGATCGATCTGGCCTCAATGCATCCTGAAAACACATGAAAATAATATTATGAGTAGAAGTAAGGATTCAAATGTAAAAATGGATATAAAAGGCCCACCCTACCTCAAGGGGTT
>BJCM01067230.1:0-10066 GCA_018326385.1 Flaveria bidentis | reverse complement strand
GTATCATGATCTAAAGGCGCACTACTGGTGGCCTAACATGAAAGCGGATGTAGCTACGTATGTGAGCAAGTGTTTGACCTGCTCGAAAGTAAAAGTGGAATATCAAAAACCATCTGGACTTTTACAACAACCCGAGATACCAATATGGAAATGGGAACAAATCTCAATGGATTTCATTACCAAGTTACCCCGGACTAATACCGGTTGTGACACGATATGAGTTATTGTGGATCGATTGACAAAGTCTGCTCCTTTCATTGCAATTAAAAAAACTGATAAGATGGAGAAATTATCCCGACTGTACCTAAAAGAGATTGTTTCAAGACACAGTGTACCGATCTCAATTATTTCCGACCGCGACGCTCATTTCACATCACATTTCTGGCAATCATTGTAGAAATCTTTGGGTACATGATTAGATATGAGTACTACTTATCATCCACAAACAGATGGTCAGAGTGAGCGTACCATACAAACGTTGGAGGATATGCTACGTTCTTGTGTGATAGACTTCGGGAATAACTGGGAAATTCACCTTCCATTGGTGGAATATTCTTATAACAACAGTTATCATACTAGCATACAGGCAACACCTTTCGAGGCGTTGTATGGGACAAAATGTAGATCACCAGTTTGCTGGGCGGAAATTGGTGATAGTCAGCTAACAGGTCCCGAGTTAATTCATGAGACAACTGAGAAGATTGTGCAGATACGAAACCGTATGGCTATAGTGCGAGACACACAAAAGAGTTATGCGGACAAGAGACGGAAACCTTTAGAGTTTTAGGTTAGTGACAAGGTTTTGTTGAAAGTCTCACCATGGAAAGGCGTACTTCGGTTTGGCAAGCGAGGGAAGCTAAATCCGAGGTACGTTCGACTATTTGAAATAGTGAAAAGAATAGGTCCAGTGGCCTATCGACTAGCCCAACCTGATTCGCTAAGTGGAATCCATGATGTATTTCACCTGTCAAACCTAACGAATTGCATACTTGATGAAACAATGGTCGTACCACTAGAAGAATTTCAAGTGGATGAACAATTGTGTTTTATTGAAGACCCAGTCGAGGTGATGGACCATGAGGTGAAAACACTTAAGCAAAGCAAGATACCTATTGTCAAAATCCGTTGGAATTCCCGACGTGGACCGGAATTCACATGGGAACGAGAAGATCAAATGAAGCTTAAGTATCCTCAACTATTCGAAAAGACGATGCTAGCAGACGAAGGTATTGATTTAAATTTCGGGACAGAATTTTTTTCAACATGGGGATGATGTGACAACTCATCCAAAACTCACTCGATTTCGATTTCTGTGTGCCAATGCAGTAGACCAGTGATGGAACACTCTTACCATGTAACGCAATTTTCGGGACAAAAATTCTTTCAACATGGGGATAATGTGACATCCGGTAAATTTCCGTTATCAAACTCCGTTAATTCCGTTGTGTCTTGCATACACGTGTCCTAAGCACACACTAGTTGTCGTTTAATGTTGGTGACCTAATAATAATTATTAATGTTAAATTAATGATAATCTAATTGACAATGTGATTATGGTATTATGTTTATATGTTTGCATGTTTTAAATGTTAATTGGAAAATTAATCGCGTAACGTGGAAACGTGCCTATTTATTTGTATGTCTTGTGTTTTTATAAAGATAAAATATATAATGATTATCATTAGTTTATATCTTTATATTGTTAAGTTAAAAACACTTTACAAAGAGTTTAAAGTCTAGTTTTTATAAAATACCAAAAGACAAGGGTTTAAATAGTAAATACGAAAATTAAATTAAATAAAACACAAAAACCCTAGCCCCACATCCCCATTGGCCGCGACATTCATCACAAACCCCTCCCCACTTCTAATTCGACCTAGAACAAGCAAGAAATCACGGAATTGAGTCGATTTCAAGCGTTGCAACAAGTTGGAATCATCAAAACAAGCAATTACACGTTTAAAGGTTAGATTTTACAAGTTTTTGCGAGTTTTTATTGGTGGCCGAACCTTAATCCAATTTTGTATGTTCATGGGGTCGAAATTGATGTTAATTGATGATGTTAGTATGTTAGCTGGATTGAATACATGTCGTTTAACGTTGATTATGCATGAATTGTATGTTTTTAATGGATTGATCATGAACTTTGATTCTAGACAAACCCTAATTCGAATTTGATGAGATTATGTATGATTGAATTAGGGTTTGTCTTGGATCAAAGTTCATGATCAATTCATCAAACACATATCATTCTTGCATAATCAATATTAAACAACATGTATACCATGTAACTAACATACTAACATTATCAAACAATCACAATTTTGACACCATGAACACTCATTCACAAAATAGGTTTCGGCCATAACAAAAATACCACAAAAAAACACCAAAACTAACCTTAATTCTTGTAAAGGAACACGATTTGATGTTGCTAACTTGTTATATGGCCTGAAATCGAACAAATCCGATGCCTTGATGCTTGTTCTTGGTCGAATTCGCAAAGATGGAGAGATAGAGAGTGAAGTCGTGGCCGTTGGGGTGAGAATTAGTGTTTGGGATTGTTTTATTTGATTTAATTTTTCATATTTACCATTTAAACCCTTGTGTTTTGTATTTTATAAAAATTATACTTTAAACTCTTTGTAAAGTGTTTTTAACTTAATAATATAAACAAATAAACTAATGATAACAATTATATATATTATTTTTATAAAACACAACACATACGGATTAATACACACGTTTCCACGTTACGCGATTAATTTTCACAAAGAACATTTAAAATATGCAAACACATAAACATAATACCATAATCACATAATAAGTTAGATTACCATTAATTGAACAATGTTAATTATTATTATTAGGTCACCAACGTTAAACAACAACTAATGTGTGCGTACGACACGTGTATGCAAGACTCAACGGAACTAACGGAGTTTGGTAACGAAAAATTACCAGATGTCACATTATCCCCATGTCGAATGAATTTTCATCCCGAAAATTGCGTTACATGGTGAGAGTGTTCCATCACTGGTCTACTGCATTGGTACAGGGAAACCGAAATCGAGTGAGTTTTGGATGAGTTGTCACATCATCCCCATGTTGAAAGAAATTTCGTCCCGAAATTTAAAATCAATACCTTCGTCTGCTGGCATCGTCTTTTCGAATAGTTGAGGGTACGTAAGCTTCATTTGATCTTCTCGTTCTCATGTGAATTCCGGTCCACATCGCAAATTCCAACAGATTTTGACAATGGGTATCTTGCTCTGCTTAAGTGTTTTCACCTCACGGTCCATCACCTCGACTGGTTCTTCAATAAAACGCAATTCTTCATCCACTTGAACTTCTTCTAGTGGTACGACCATTGTTTCATAAGTTAGGCACTTCTTTAGGTTCGACACGTGAAATACATCGTGGATTCCACTTAGTGAATCAGGAAGGGCTAGTTGATAGGCCACTGGACCTACTCTTTCCACTATTTCAAATGGTCCAACGTACCTCGGATTTAGCTTCCCTCGCTTGCCAAACCGAACTACGCCTATCCATGTTGAGATCTTCAATAAAACCTTGTCACCAACCTGAAATTCTAAAGGTTTCCGTCTCTTATCAGCATAACTCTTTTGTCTGTCTCGCGCTGCAGCCATACGGTTTCGTATCTGCACAATCTTCTTGGTTGTCTCATGAATTAACTTGATACCTATTAGCTGACTATCACCAATTTCCGCCCAGCAAACTGGTGATCTACATTTTCTCCCATACAGTGCCTCGAAAGGTGCAACTTGTATGCTAGTATGATAACTGTTGTTATAAGAAAACTCCACCAACGGCAGGTGAATTTCCCAGTTATTCCCGAAGTCAATCACACAAGCACGTAGCATATACTCCAACGTTTGTATGGTACGCTCACTCTGACCATCCGTCTGTGGATGATAAGCAATACTCATATCTAATCGTGTAGCCAAAGATTTCTGCAATGATTGCCAGAAGTGTGATGTGAAATGAGCGTCGCGGTCGGAAATAATTGAGATTGGTACACCGTGTCTTGAAACGATCTCATTATGGTACATTCGGGTTAATTCTCCATCTTGTCAGTTTCCTTAATTTCAAGGAAATTAGCAGACTTTGTCAATCGATCCACAATAACCCATATCGTGTCACAACGAGTATTAGTCCGGGGTAACTTGGTAATGATATCCATGGAGATTTGTTCCCATTTCCACATTGGTTTCTCGGGTGGTTGTAACAGTCCGGATGGTTTTTGGTATTCCACCTTTACTTTTGAGCAGGTCAAACACTTACTTACAAATGTAGCTATATCCGCCTTCATGTTAGGCCACTAGTAGTGCGCCTTTAGGTCATGGTACTCTTGTCGGATCCAGGATGTATACAATACTTGGATTTGTGTGCCTCACTCATAACTAAATCCCTTAGATTTCTATAGACAGGCACCAAAAGTCTATCCATGAAATACCGAATTCCATCCTCGTTCACCACCTGTTGTTTATCCATTCCCCTTAACGACTCAGAACCAATATTTCTGCTTTTAAAGCTTCCATCTGTGCCTCTTTAGGTTGTTCAGGTAGTTGGGTACCGATAGTAATGTAAGGCCCCGTTTCTAGGACACTTACAGCTGGATCCTTATCGCTCATAAGACATAAAATAAAATTTCACTTTCATAAAACGTTGCAGCTGAAACATTAAAACAATATCTTTATTTCATCAGAATACTTTTGCAAAACATTACAAC
The DNA here is from genome assembly GCA_018326385.1 of Flaveria bidentis. Classification (NCBI taxonomy): domain Eukaryota; kingdom Viridiplantae; phylum Streptophyta; class Magnoliopsida; order Asterales; family Asteraceae; genus Flaveria; species Flaveria bidentis. Next base: position 5,313 of record BJCM01067230.1, on the reverse strand, counting down.
CGTTCATTTCACAATTTCTTTTGCAAAAGCGTTATAATATTGGATGCCCTCCATAATAAGCTAAGTTGCCACCCCGTGCCATCCTCAGCAACATACCTGCCAACTAGAAACTGGGCATGAGGTCTTTCATAGACCTCGAACATTGTGCACGGAGCTGACTCCAGTACCTAGGGAAAGTACATTCACCATTTATCTTTTCTTATTCATCAACTAACGCCATACTCCCGACTCATGTCCAAAGACTGGTACTGTGCCGGGGTCTGTACACAAACCCCCGAATCATGTCCGAAGACTGACACAGCACCGGAGTATGCGATTTGTTTCTCTTTTACCTCATCGCAATCTCACGCACTACTCCCGACTCATGTCCGAAGACTGATACTGTGCCTGGGCCTATACACAAACCCCCGACTCATGTTCGAAGTCTGACACAGTACCGGAGTACGCGATCCTCTTCTCATTCATCCAGATCCTGTCTCATGCAATACCCCCAACTCATGTCCGAAGACTAATATTGTGTCGGGGCCTGTAACCAAACCTCCAAATCATGTCCAAAAGCTGACAGTGTACCGGAGTACACGACAAGGACCTCTTTTGACACTCTTGCGACACAGAGTCACTCACCTCATACCTATGCTTGCAAGCCTTTCCTTCGTTCATTCATTCATTAATGCATGCATTCATTCATTACGTTCCTCTTTTCATTATCTTCCACTTTACATATAATACTTTCATTTCATTCATTAACGTTCAACACAAAGTCATGGAAATATAAACATACATAATAAGGAACATAAATGTAATCATAAACATTCAACATCACCATACAGGCATCATCGTACATACATAAGACACACATCTGACATACAATGCATCACACGCACCACCAGATATACGTCACACATAACATCATACATATCATCATCGTCAACTCATTATCATACATCGTCTTGCATCATCCATGCCCATCTCATCATCAACAACCCCAAAGGTCCGAGCATACGTCCGCACTTAGCCAACGTTCATACCATACCATGGTCTTTCGGGCGTATGGACCCTATTCGGTCGCATGTTCTTTCATGCGTATGAAAATACTCAGGCGAATGGACATTCAATTGCATAGCCTCCAATCGCATGCTCCCCATGCGAATGGACCTCAGTCGCATAACATTCGGGCGTATGGACCTCAATCGCATGACCTTCAAGCGAATGGCCCTCAGTCGCACACCCCTTGTGTGTTTGAACCTCAATCGCACGTCTTACATGTTTATGGACTTAGGTCGCATGACCTTCAGTCGCATGACCTTCATCCGCATTTCCTTCAGTCGCATGACTCTTATCTGCATTTCCTTTAGTCGCATAGCCCTCATGTGTATGACCCTCAATCGCACGAATGAACCTCAGTCGCACCTCTTTCTTGCTTATGGCCCCTAGTCGCATGGCTCTCAAGTCGCATAGCCCTAGCTATGCGCAGCATGAAGTTCCTCCCGAACTACAGCCGCACCTTTCGACCTCCAAATTCTTCCAAACCTCGTTTGAGCTCAAATCAACCCTTCTAAACCTTATGGAAACATACCACGACCTCATTCAAGCATACCCAAGCACGAAATCAAGCCCCAAACGAATCATACACATATATATACATACATAAACGGGTATTCACCAAAAAACCAAAAAATAGTTTTCAGGTGTGTTCCAGCCCCAAAATCATTCAAAACGTGTAAAAAAGGGGTCCTAGAACTCACACAAAAGTTCCCGTCAAGTAGAGCTTCGATTTGACCCTCTACACGTCGATTTCCACGCTCGAATCAACCCGAACCACACTTTTCTCCCCTTGTCTCCTTCCTTTCTCCTCTCCTCTCTTCTTTGCTGAAAGATGGCAAGAATGGGGTGTCTTTCCCCCTTTTATACTCCCATTCATCAAAGTTTCTCTTGTTGGCGAGGTTGGTCCCTCGACTTTGGACTTTATTTCTTTTTTTCTTCTTTCGTCGGCTTCAAAGAAAATTTCCGGGCGTTACAAGTCCACCCCCTTAAATAGGTTTCGTCCCATAAACCTGTTGTTCCTTGAACCACTGCAGGAAATATTGTCTCATCTCTTTTCCAGTCTCTCACATGGAATTCAATCGCTCTACGTCGATTCTCAACATACGACTTCTAGTCTATCTTTGGCTACTTCCATCAGGGTTTTGATCCTTTCAAGCTTCTCAGTCGTACCCTCAGTCACCTCAATATTTCCCATAAGTCATCTGGTGCTCGACCTTCACTTGTAGACAAGTAAGGCATTTACTCACTTACTCCATCAAATTTCATGCTTCATACCTTACATCGGCCAAGTAGGCGATACGTCCATGCCTCATGGGCTACTAACCTATTCACCTTATGGTGTATGCCTATCCACCCAAGTCTGTCCTAAACGGTCTAGCAGGAACAAACGCTTTCTCAATTCTATCCCGCAATCCTCTAGGGCATCTAGGTAACGTAGTGGATTTATTAATAGCAATCTCTGCATCGAAGGGCTCATCGATGTTCCTCTCCTAACAAGCCACTTACAACAGAATAGTAGGAACGAGACTACTACTAGCATTGCATTCAAATAATAGATAACCAATTTTAAAGTACTAGAAACGTACCTGACGTCAAGTAGAAGTCCGCTCTAGCCTCCTCTCGATCATCCCAAAAGCTCTAGCCTTCACCCTCTGTTCCCTTTCTTCGCACTGGAGCTTCCTGCCTTCGACTTCTTACAATCCCTGTTCAGGTGTCCAGTCTCACCACAGACGTAGCACTTAGCCGTGTGGCATTGCTTCGCCCTATGGCCTTCCTTCCCACACTGGAAACAGACGTTCAGTCCCCACTTGCATTCCCCCTCATGGCCTCTACCACACTTTTTGCATACTTCTCCTTTTCTTTCTATTCTCTTACAATCATCTTTCCTCGACGCCATAACTTCATACAAAAATCCACCATCATTGTCTCGCCTTCCTTTCCACTTCTTAACATAGGCTCACTCCTCCCCTTCGTCTGTCATCGCCATCGCCCCCCGCTCGACGTACAACCTTCCCGCCAGGTCAACTGCCGACCTAAACGTGCTCGGCTGGGCAACGATCATGTGCCTACGGATGTCTGCCGGCAAGCCTTGAATATACCTCTTGATCTTTCGCGAAAGAGGTGTCACTTGATCTGCCACCAAACGTGCCATTTCGTTGAATTTGGTGGTGTATTGTTGGTGTGTCATCGTTCCCGCCTCCAGCTGCCGGAACTTTCTTTCAACCTTATCCATTTCATGATGAGGACAAAACTACTCAATCACCAACCTTTTCAACTCTGGCCATCTCATCCTCCCGATAGCCCTGCTTCCCTCAACATGGACTATGTTGTCCCACCAGCACAAAGCTGCGTCCACGAAGGAGTGGGTAGCAAATTTTACCTTCTGATCTTCTCGGCCGCTGATATTTAGAACAACTTCCATTTCCCTCACCTATCGGTGAGCAGCAGCAACAGTGCCATTACCATCAAAAGTTGGGGGCTTGCATCGTTGAAACGCCCCATAGTTACAGCCTCGTGCCTCCTCCGGCGCAGGCTCTTCCTCTTCTTCTTCTTTGTCATCGAAGAAAACCATTTCAGTCTCGGGTCGTCTCCTTTCGCCCAAAGTTCTAATCATTTTCTGTCTCTCCCCATCTCTAACAGCCTTTATCACTTCTGTCACTACAGACGGTAGGATCGTCTTCATGGCCTGATGCACTTCCTCCACAACCGCCTCTCTAATCGAGGCTCGCATATTAGCACTCTAATCACCGGCCTCCGGATGAGGGGTCTCGGGTTCTTCATGAACTAATCTTTCAGCCCTAGACCTTCCCCTTGTGACCCGTGGGTCAGCACCACGTCCACCACCACATCCACCACGTGAGGCTTTAGAAGATCTACCGCCAGCCATCTTCTAACACACTATAAGATTCAAACACTAACACGGTCATTCAAGGTAATAGCTCAGTTTATGTCAAGTATAGTAAGTCCCTAATTACAGTGGCCAGTTGTGATTAGCAACTTACTTTACTCTTCATACCCCAAGCATTACCAGTCCTGACTATATCAGTATTTAAATCAACATACAACACAAAACCACATACAATGCGCACATAAAACCGGTTAACTTTACAAAAATACCTGATGGCACGCAGCTACTCAGATTGGCATCCCATTCCCTTCCGTCCTATTCTCAGTTTAAGTTAAGGTCTATTATGAAAATTTTACCCATTTCACTTAAACTTTGGCTCTGATATCAACTTGTAAGGCCCTGTTTCTGGGACGTTTACAGCTGGATCCTCATCGCTCATAAAACATAATATTACATTTCACTTTCATAAAACGTTGCAGCGGAAACATTGAAAACAATATCTTCATTTCATCAAAATACTTTTGCAAAACATTACAACCGTTCATTTCACAATTTCTTTTACAAAAGCATTATATTACTGGATGCCCTCCATAATAAGCTGAGTAGCCGCCTCGTGCCATCCTCAGCAACATACCTGCCAACTGGAAACACTTCAAAGTCAACGCTGCTGAGTGAGTTCTAGTTTTAAAGAAAACATACTTTTCTATCGTTAAAACCTTTAATTACTTTCTTTCAAAATCATAATATACCTTACATTCGTTCGTGCTCATACATCATACGTACATACAGATAATATCAATATTATCTTCCTTATTACCTTCATTAACTTTCGTTAATTCATCATATTGCACTTCTTTTTAGATCCTATCAGGATTTAACCTCTTCTTAGCACTGAGCCACGATTACTGAGGTCGAATTACAAAGATCCCGTTCATACCGTTCTAGATCCAGTCAGACTTTACCCTCTTCGTGGCACTCAACCACGATTACCGAGGTCGAATGACAAGGAACCCGTTTAGTACATTATTAAGATATTTCGTTAACTTTCATTCTTTCATACGTTCTTACTTTCATTCTTTCATTCATTACTTCCAGTGACATGTACATTACCCCAAACATTGTGCACGAAGCGGGTAACTAGGCCTGAGTGTAGGATTCTTTATGCCCAAGACATATAGAATATTGATGCGGTTAGTACGTTGTGATCCAAGTCGGGTTATACCCAATAACAAGCTTAGCAAACACCAATTGGTATTTAATTGATGATATGATCATTCAATCAAATATCTACACCAATTTAGAAAATGGGTTTTCTAAATAAATTGCATATGTGATGGAACAATTTATTAGGATATTTTGTTCAAGAATATTATTTGTTATGTTATTTAAGTTAGTTAAGGTGACATCAAATAATAAAAGGA
>BJCM01067226.1:2047-30366 GCA_018326385.1 Flaveria bidentis | reverse complement strand
GAGGGAGTCTGCCCGGGAGCCTAGGGCTGCCGGATGAGAGGGGAGATCATGCTCGATCTTCCCCTTGCCAAGAGTCTTGATTCTTATGTTGTAACGAGCTTGTAATCGTTAGGTTTTATCAATGAAACCATTCAATTATAGTTCGTGTTATTGTTTGACTTTTGGTTTGATGTTGTTTATCCTTCCGTCAAGAACATGCTCGGATGTTTCCCGATCCAAGACGACTTCACACAACCATAACTAGTGCAACCTCAACCCCATGGGCTGATCCCTATAAATCAAGTGGTAAAACACCAAAATCCTCCAATAAATTTCCAACCAGCACCTAATGTTTGGATTTTTTATCTACAATTTCAGCAAGATGTGGAAAGGAGTCATCATAGCAATAAGGACCAGTTTTCAGTCGAATGTAGTCACCATACTAATCATGTGGAAGATTGGATTGAAGATCAAGTTAACATGGGTGGACCAAACCAACATGACTTTAAGGATTATGGAAACCATCCTAGATATTAAAACCGTCATCAGGGTGGCTATGCTCAACCACCCATTCGTAACAACATGAGCGGTCAACCATTTAATTGCATACCTGCCAATCTGGGAGCACAACAATACGTAGTAGCACATGGTGTGGATAGTCACTTTCGTTCTGCCGCTGTTATCAATTCATCTCCTATAGTCTCACTAACACAAGGGGTGATCTTTTGAAGTTCGCGCATAATGTTCAGGAATTCTCCCTCAATTTCATGGTATGGAAATTGAGGAACCCAACTTACACACATCCAAATAGAGGCATCATGTAGTACCATTGGTGGCCCAGGCTTTTCACTGGATGAAATTAAATTGATCCTATTCCAATTCACCCTTAAAGACAAGGGAAAACAATGGTTCCTATCTCTACTATCCGCAAGAATCCACACGTGGGTTCAAATGCAACAACAATTCTTGGATGAGTAATATACTTCACAAAGGACAATTGATGCAAGGCGAGCTATTCGAGGATTTACACAACAAGCAGGTGAATAATTCCCTGAAGCTTTTCACCGGTTTAAAGAAATGATAAGAACTTGTCAACATCATGGCATAGCTAAGTAGGAGTTGATTTCAGCCTTTTATGATGGGTTATCACTGGAGGATGCAAGAGATATAAATTCCACAAGTTCAAGAACATTCACTTTGAACCATGTAGATGATGATTGGGATATTCTTAAGAGGATGAGTGTCATCTCCAAGAAGCATGCATAATCAAGCCAAAGGTCGAGGGGGTCAAGTGTGAAGATGGTGAATGATCATATGGTCGTGGATAGAATTGCGGTTTTCGAACGAGAAATTACAAGCCTCAAAGTTGGAAATAGTGGTGTGGAAAGCATATCTAATGAGTATGAAGTGTGTGACATGTGCAATGACATCAGCCAAACATCACTCAAAGAATACTTGAATTTGGGGAAGAGTGAAAATGTACACCAAGTACAAGGCCAAGGAGAAATGAAGATATATGACATGAATTTCAACAATTATTATTATTCAGGTCTTAGAAAACACCTAAATCTTAGATATGGTAATTCTACTAACCAATTGAATCTTCCTTTTCAAGTACCAAATCAAGGAAGCAACCAATATCAAGGCCAACTTCAAAGTTACAACCAAGGCAGCTACAAAAGGAATAACTACAATTAAGGAAGTTACCAACAAGGAGGTCAATACCAACAAAGGAATCAATAACCGCAACAAGAGACTTCTACATGTAATGGTAATGATAATGCAATCCTTGCCGCGATGCAAGACCTTGCAAAGGAGATGAAAACGTTTAAGCATTCCAAAGAGGTGCAAGAAAAGACCAATGAGGCCATTGCAAAGCAACTAGGACAATTAGCTAAACAATTGTTTGGATGGGAACCGAGAACCTCCCATGTGACACAACCATAAACCCTCAACATCAAGCCTCAAGTTCAACTAATATGCACATAAACTCGATTAGTATCACTCCTAAATCTAAATGTAATGATTATGATTTAACCTCTACTCCACAAGTAGTTGTAGTTAACAATAAGGAATGAAATGAAGAAGAAGGAAGTGACCTAGGAGAACAAGTTATTCCCATTCAAGTTGGAAAATTTAAAATCAAGCGGGCACTTTTGGATTATGGAGCCGGTGTGAGCATCCTTCTGGGGAGCTTGTATGACCAATATGACTTTGGCCCATTACATGAAACCAACAACACAATGGTGTTTGCTGATCAAACATAGAAACAACCATGAGCAATGGTCAAGGATGTTATCATCAAGCTAGGAGAATTCTATTACCCGGTGGATTTTATAGTGCTTGATTATGCACCTGTAAAGATGAATGATCAACCAAAGGTAATTTTAGGTCACCCATTCTTGGCAACAACTAAAGCTCAAATCAATTGTCGAGATAGAATCATCAACTTGACATATGAAAACCGTAAGTTGTTCTTTAATGTGGTTTTAAAATCAATTACATATATGATTAATAATGATTGTGCTAAAAATAAATGCTACTAATGGGTGTTCTCCTTCTTACATCTCACATGTAAGTGAGGACATCACCAAGGAAAATGGTTTTGATCCCTATAGGTTTGAGCTTTAGAGTGAGGAAAAGGAGGAGAATATGAAGGTGGAGTCACAAGGAACGAGAAACCAAAATGAAAGTTTAAGATGGGTAAGCCACAGGATGAGGAGAATGCATGGGGCAAAGAAGAGATGTTTGACCCTTATAGGAGCAAACAGCAGCATCCATCAAGCAGTGAGAAACAATTCTCCAAAGAAAATTTAGAGAAAAGCACTCAATACAACCACCATAAGTGGTCACAGGTAAGGTCTGGCTAAAGACCTAAAACTTAGCACTTGCGGGAGGCAACCCGAGAACTTTGTGGGTGTGCTCACTATAAACACTCACGAGACTACAACTCATCCACTTAGGACTACCGAGGGGTTTAAAGGCTTGTTGCATAAATGCAACCGTGATTCCTACGAAAGTGAGTTTTACTTTGTTTATTAGTTTTTGTGTTCTTTATTTTGTTTTTTAGTTCAATATGCAACATACTCAAGCACTCAAGTGTAGGGTGGTGCAAGTCCCTTACCAAAGACTCTCACTAATGATCAGGTCTATGTACTCCTTCCTTATCTTGCTTATTCATTATCACCATGGTTATTAATGTTTAAAACCATACATTGGGGACAATGTATCTCAAGTGTGGAGATACGAGGGAATTGAATTGAAAATTGACCTTTTTGAAAAATTGAAAAAGTGAACAACTTTGAAAAATCTTCTAAGTAAACTTAAGTGTACATGGAACTCAAAATTTTGCATACATGATTAATTGTTACTGGTTTGTGCACTGATGTATCCCTTGGCATGTTTGTTTTGATTATTGAGTTATGCATCCTAATCATGAATCTTCATAAAAGTTGGTGAAAGTCCTAGGTGGTGTAACAAACCAATTGTTGATAACATACATGCTACACATCTTATTACCTCTTTTTACCGTTTCTGTGAGAGTTGAGCCTAATTGAGAAACTCATAGTATACTATGATTTACTTTACTTTTTTATGCATAAAAGGGAATCCATTGTGTGCATCCGAGTTAGAACATGTGTATTTGATACATATCAAGATCATAGGACAATGTGCGCATAGATATGATAGAGGCATTAGGATTGAACCATTTGTTTAAACCCTTCTTTTCATTTCCATACCAACAAAATCTTCCTTTAGATACCATGTTGAGTCCAAACTTGTCTTTTCAAAGACAAAACAATAAACCAAGCATCACCTGTCCTGAATACATTAGTATTTAAATCCACGAGTAACACATAACCACATAACATGCGCACATAATACCAGTTAATATTACGTAAATACCTGATGGCACGCAACTACTCATATTGGCATCCCTTCCCTTTCCGTCCCATTCTCAGTATAAGTTAAGGTTTATTTTGAAAATTTACCCATTTCACTTAAACTTTGGCTCTGATACCAACTTGTAAGGCCCCGTTCCCGGGACGCTCATAGCTGGTCGATCATCGCACTTAAAACTTATAAATACATTTGTCTTTCATAAAACATCGTAGCGAAAATTACCATAATATACATCTCATCTCATTATAAAAGCTTTTGCAAAATAATACATCATTAACAAGTTACAAAATACATGTTGCATTACATCACAAAAGCATTATAAAAATGGATTCCATCCAAAAGAGCTAAGTAGCCGACCCGTGCCATCCTCAGCAATCATTACCTGCCAACTGCAAACACATCAAAGTCAGCATTGCTGAGTGAGTTCTAGTTTTAAAATAAATATACTTTTCTTTCGTTAAAACCGTTCTTTTCTTTCATGCGATCATACATCATACGTACACATAGAAAATATCATTATTATCTTCATCATTCATTCGTTAACTTCTGTTTATTCATCATACGTCATTAACTTTCACATTCTTTCATCATTATATCTTTTCTTTCCTTTAAACCATAAACTTTACCCTTATGTTTCCTGGTACTGGACCTAGGCCAATCATATACCTTCTATAACGGTGTGTTGCACCTCTAGTCACAACACCTTGGGTAGAGTTTAGGTGTACCATTGCCATGTGCAATGCCCTTCTGTTCCTGATACTAGACCTAGGCCTATCATAGACCTTCTATAACGGTGCACCGCACCTCTGGTCACAGTACCTAGGGTATGCAGCAATGGTTCTATACAAATGGTTAATCACAAAGAAAGACCCCGATGTGCATCCTCCCGAGGTAGCAAACCCACACACCGTTGGGCTAACACCTTTTAATGGTGTGTCCCAACATACAAGGCTTGCAAGACTTTCTTTACTTTCATCATTCATTAATGCATGCATTTATCATGTTCTTCTTTCATTATCTTTCACTTTATGTTACATAATACTTTCATTTCATTCATTAACATTCAACGTAAAGTCACAGGAAAGATAAACATACATCATAACAAGGAACATAACATACACAGTCAATAACATCATCATATAGGGCAAAATCATACATACATAACATACATCATGCATAAACATGCAATATCATCATGCCCAACATAACCTCTAAGATCTCAAAAGTCATCTTACATGAACTTACAGAATCTCCCACGTCAAAACCTACATCTACACTCTCCTTGAAAGTTAGTACATAATCTATGTTTTCCCCGAGTTCACAAGCCCTACTTGGGCGTATGGGCACCGTTCAGTCGCATGGCCTTCCAGGCGACTGAACATCATGCGAATGGACCAATGCGGATGAACACCTATGCGAATGAACACCTATTCGAATGGACCTAATGCGGATGGACTCAATACGGATGAGTCCCAGGTGAATGGAACTAATGCGGATGAGAACTTATGCGAATGGGCCCTCAATCGCATGACTCCCCATGCGACTGGCCCCCAATTGTACGAATAAATCCTCAATCGTGCAAATGAACCCTCAATCGTGCAAATTAACCCTCAATCGTGCGAATGAACCCTCAATCGTGCGAATGAACCTCAATCGCACCTCAATCGGCCGTATGGCCTCCATTCGGTCGCCTAGCCCTAGCTGATGCAGAATGCAGTTCATCCCAAACCCAATCTTCCATTTTCGACCTCCAAGCTCATCCAAACCCATTCTAAGCCCAAATAAACCATCCTAAACCTTAGTAATGCAAACCACAACACCATCCAAGCACCCCACAAGCCCGAAAAAAAACTCCAAACGCATCACACGCAAACACATACAAATGGGTCAAACACACACACAAACAAAAATGGGTTTTCAGATGTGTTCCAGCCCTAAAATCGACCAAAAAGTTTAAAAGAGGGGTCCTAGAACTCACACAAACCACACTGAGAAGTAGAGCTTCCTTTGGACCCGCTACACGACGATTTTGCACTCTTGAATCCACCCGAACCAACCTTTTTCTCTCTTTTCTCCCTTTCTTCTTCTCCTCTCTTTTCTTTGTTGAGATTTTGAGTGTGGGGAGAGGATAAGGGCGGCCCTCTCCCTTCAAATACTTCAATTCACCTAACTTTCTCTCGTTGTCGAGTTTGGTCCCTCGACTTTGGACTTTATTTATTTTTCTTCTTTCGTCGGCTTCAAAATAAATAAATAATCGGGTGTTACAGTTTGAATTGGATTTCATTCTCCATTAGCCACTCTAAAATCCATTTCAATCCCATCTTATACCCTAGCCTAACATTTTCACCCAAGAAATACCCCTTCATATATGGCAATTAAATTAATATACGAGCTTATGATTAGTATGTGCATTCATGGTCCACAAACTAAACCAAGAGGAGTGTTTATTGTGAGGAATGTGAATGCATGAATGTTTGAAGCAAAAGGTGAGTATATGCCAACCACAGATTTCAAATGCAAATAGTATTGAATGATTAGTTTGTGAATATTACATAATGAAATTGAAAACTAAGCATGTCTTCGGATCTTACTTTTTTAAGGTAGTGATAATGTGGCATGTGTGCTTAATTAGAGAGAAGTGTGCAAGTAAGTTTTTTTAGTACAAAAAAAAGGTTAAGCATTGGGATATGATCATGTGCTAATAATTTGGTGTTTAATTGATCTAAATGTTGGAATTTACATTATGATTATGATGGAACAAGTTCAAGTTGTTTGTGTTTTGGGTTATAGGTGATTAGAGCTAAAGGAAGCTTATTTTGGATGAAAAGATGTAAAACGGGAAACTAGAACTAAGTTTGGTGAAACATGAAAAGTATTGAAGAATCAGGAAGAAAATCGAAGCCCGAGAAGTGAAGAAAATGCAAAAACCAAAGGTTCAAGACCATGGTAACTTAAAATGGGCATAACTTGGGCTAGGTAACTTAAAATGAGATCTTTGATTTAAGTACTGTAGTTGGTGTGTTCATGTTTAAGAGTTGAAATTATTTTCTCTAAATATTTTATTCTAAGTTTGTAATTATTTTCAATTTTTTTTAAATCAGATTTTAAGATATTTAAAGACTCAAAATCATATCTCATGTCTAAGTTATAGGGCCTATATCTGTTAACTTTAACATCGTATTTAGGTGTATGGAGATGTTCCAATACCTTAGCTTCATCATGGCCAGCCATTAGTCCTTGATTTAGAGATGCATCTTCCACCTGAAAGCTCTAATCAAAGCGTCTTTCTTCAATAGCAACTGCAACATGCTGCTTTAACTTTTCATTTTGGTTGGCTTTGTCAATGTAGTTTGGTCTGGTTTGTGCTTTGCCACCATTTTTCCTTGGTGCCTAGCACTCCCTTGCAAAGTGTCCCATTTGGTTATAGTTGTAACACTTTACTTTGCTCTTTTCCAGCTCATGCGTTGACCAGCTGCATTACTAGAAAACTCCCTCCATGTCCTCTTGTAAAACTTCTTGGCTCAATTAGTGAGAAGAGCCGTTTGTTAAACTATCTCCATGTATTTCAGATCATTTGTATGGATACAGTCAAGATCTTCAAGAGTGAAGAGAAAGTTGCCTTTGCTTTTATCAGTAGATATAAAGGCTTGTGAAGAGCTTGTCTTTTGGAATAAACTTCCTTGAGTGTAACTCTCCCTTGGTGTCTCCAGGAAGTTGATGAAAGGACCCTTTTGTGAGTTGTCAAGGTAGCAGAGCAGATAATGTTGTGGTTCTCTTCTATCCCTTTCAACCACATGAAGGGCTAAACTGAGTTCATTGCTAGAGTTACTAGATGAATTTTACATATTCATCTCCATCTGGTCACTAAGAATATCATACAACTCTATAAGAGTGAGAGTCTTATGGTTCTCAATTCTCTTGATAATAACATAATAATGTGTCCATTTTCTAGGAAGAGAGGACATGAACTTCCTTACAATGTATTTATTTTCAGAAGTTACTCCAACATCCATTAGAGTATCCACAATCTCAATATACCTAGAGTATTATTGAGTCATTCTTTCACCTGTCTTGTAGGTGAAGTTCTTAAACTGCTACTTCAAAAGGTCCTTCTTGTTCTCTTTTTCTTTAGTGGACCCCTCATACATGAGCATTAGTGCACCCCATAGTTGCTTAGCACTTTTGCACTTCTTGAAGCCTTTGTATATGGAGTTAGGAAGAGTAGTTTGGAGGGAAGTCATGGCTTTCTGATCAATGTCAATTCTCTTCTTGTCTTGTTTAGAATAGTTAGCTACCTCCTTTGGTATCATACCACCCCAAGTAGCAGCTGAAGAGGTGCTTGGTATGTAAGGTCCAGAGACAACACACTCCCACATCCTAGAGTATTAAGACTTAATGAAGCCTTCCATCATTTGGCACCAAGTATCAATGTCTTCAACAGTGATTAGTGGGGACTTTGACATGGTTCTGGTTTCCATATAAGCTTTTGTAAGAGCTGCCATTTAAGATGTTAAGTATTTTGTGATACTAAGGGATATAAGATGGTGAGATCTTACAATCAAGAGCCATACCAATTGTAGGACCGTTTAAGGGATGGTCAATAAATCAGTCTCATAATGAGGAGAGTGTTACAACACTTAACATATCAAATAGGGAACCGAGACTAATGTTATGATACTATGAACACAAGCAAATCAAGAGATAGAAACTTAAGAACACAACAACAAAGTAATGATTTTCAAGAATATTGTATATTGCTTCTCAAGTTCTTTTACAAGTGTTACAAACCATACATAAAGATATAAGGACTTCAAAAACTTATATTATATCCTACAACCAACCATACTTTGATGGCCTACTAAAAACACTAATCTAGACAACAAGATCAATGTAAAGTCAAAAAATAGATTTGTCTTTTGACTAGTGACTATGACATGCCAAAACTCACATCCTAATATATTACAAAAAGGATAAAAGTACATAAAATAGAAAGTTACAGACTCAAGATCACAATGTATAGTTACAAAAAGCATGAACATTTCACCAACTTGTATAAGTTGGTGAGTTTTTAGAGTTGTAGGAAAAAGTTGGTCAGCTTTATGTGAAAGTACATCAGATAAAGCATTTTCTTCAAAGTATACGGAAGAAATTTGTTTTCACTTCATTCGCTTTGGTATACATTGTCTTTGAAGCTTCGAAAGACTTTAGTTTTGGTTTCGGAAGATATTAGTCTTGGCTTTGGAAGATTTAATACTTCGCATATTTTCTTGTGTAGAATATGAAACTTTCGAAGAAACTTCTACTAAGTACCAAGTACTTGCATGCAGGAAGCACGTGGGTTGTTTTGGGTGCATCAGGCTTTCTATAATCCTTATAGTTTGCTACTCTTGGTGAGATGAAAATCAACTTTTTGTTTCATGGAAATCTCAAATGTAGCCGTTTGTGGTGGATAGTACATGATTATACACGAAATTTATGTTATGTGGTTTCATATTTTCTATTTAACACATAATTTAGTCGGTAAACAAATTTATTGGATTCTTACTTCACCTGATTATATACATATACACATATATATGCATTGGATACTGAAGAATGGTTTCAATTGACTCTGGTTCTATCGATGCTATTTGGTTATGGTCAACTTGCATAATTCTAAATACTTTTTTATTAATAGTGACTAGTATCATGGAACCCAAATGAGTTGAAAGGTTTATTAGGTACCCATAGCATTTATGCAATGTAAATATGTATATAAATGAACTAAGAATTAAATAATAATATAGTTTACTAGGTAAATTATTTTTGAGAAATAGTTGAACCACATAACATTATTTTTTTTTAAATAACTATACGTGTCGTATTGCATCATACGCCTTGTATAGCACTGTCACGTATAACTGGTAGTAGTATGTGGCAGTGCTATACGCCCCGTATGGTGATGTACGACACCTATAAACGGTGTAAAGTTCTATACGCTATACGTGACGTATAAAGGTATATAGGTCTATACGCTACGCATAAGTGTCAAATGTACTACTATTGGCAATTATACGTGACAGTGTTATACGTGATGTATGGGCCTATACATGGCATATAGGTTATACCGGAGAGTTTGGTTTTATCAAATTTGACACGACACAAGATTTTTTTAAAATATACAAACGCATTAGGTCTTTCAAATTTCAAGAATTCTCATACTTCTCTCAAAATAGCATACGTATTAATTTGTTCGCTATATTGTTTTGGGATAGTAACTATTTTTTTGGTGAATATTCATCCAAATATTCAATTGTTTCGTATGGGGCTGATAACAATCAAGAGGATTCGTACGTTCATCTTCTCATGAGACACTACTACAAGATTTGAACAAAGCGTATGTTCCCGATGATGAACCATATTCTTACTTACAAAACAATATGTTAAGAGTTTGGTTTTTGTGGTGCATCAAGCTACAACCTACAACAAAGTACTCTAAAATTTGTGTCGAGTGATGAAAATCAGAACATGAAAGCAGTGTTTGGAACTAAACAAGAAATTTTATCACTTGATAAGTTAGTCAGTTGGCTTGTCGGTAGGGGACGTGGTAGTGGTTATGTTATTATTTAGTTACTATCCAATAAAAATCAGATGCCATTTAAACCAGCAAGGATGACGAACACAAGAGTACAACTATACTTAGATCATCTGGTAAAAAAATTGAATGTCGCTTTAAACTAGCAAGGATATGTGACAATAAACATTGTTCGTGAAAATTAAAGGTGTGAAATGATTAACATAACCATGATCCCGCTTAACATATAGAAGGGCACCTGTTTGTAAAAAAAGGTTTTTGTAGAACGAATATAATCTGCTAGAGCAACTAACTAAACATAATATGGAGCAGCTAATTGAATAGAATATGGAGCCTCGTAGCATATTATCAGCTCTAAGAATCATAACCCTAACAACGCATTTGTCACCAAAAACGTATACAATGCTCAATAGAAGATATGAATTAAAAAAGTTGAAGAAACAACAATGCAAGTTCTGGAAAACCTTTTGTCTTCTAAAGTGAAGGTTTATTACGCTAGAGAAGATCCCGCTAGAAATACAACGGAGTAGATTTTTTTCTTTCATCCAAAATCATATGACACATGGCTTACATTCCCGCATGTGCTAATGATCGACGCAACATACAAAATAAACGTGTAGAAACTTTCATCCATTTAGATTGTTGCCATGACCTCGAAACATAAGACTTTTTGTGTTACTCATGGGTTTATTAGCAAAGAACGAGTGGATAGTTTTGAATGGGTCCTAAACAGATTGAAAGATACAGTACACAAGTGTATGGAGCCATGCGTCATAATAATAGATAGAGACCTTGTTTTAGCAAAGGCATGTGTTAATGAACTCCTGGGGGCTTCAAAGTACTTATGCTAGTGGCATAATGACAAGTATACAGCGAAACAATACAAGGAAAGTTTTACAAAATACACCTAGGGAAAGTTTAAATACGCATGTGCACGTTTGTGTGAGTTTCCCATGCCAGAGATTAATGAGTACAACTATAACATACTTTTTGAATGACTAGTTAAAGTAATGTAAGATAGTAAGCTTTCTTACATACATGCACACAAAAGCGTTTAAAAATGGCTAGATTTTAAAAAATGTTTGTATCATCCTGGACTAACTCAAACCGTAATTTTGGCCAACATACAACAAATAGAGTCAAGAGCCAACATGCAAATAGATCCATGGAGTCGTATGCTTGAGATCACATTTTTGTCATATTAAAGGGAACTGATGGTGATGTTTTTGTCCATGTTTAATTACATTTGTCCTCAAGAGATGGAAGAGGATGAAAAGCATCCTAAGATTTTATTTAGGTTATATGGAAATCCCAATCAGATTTCAGAAGAGCAGCTTGGTGTTATCTCAGACTTTACTACGAGCCAGAGATTGTTATCCCTCTATTCATTGAGGGAATTACTTAGATCTAGTAGAGTTGATTGAGAGACTAGTAGTGTTAAATTTCTAGGAGTTTGTCTTAAAGGACCAAGGGTAGGTTCATTAGTATTAAATATCCTCCAATTTTTATTTACATAGGGTGATTAGCACAGCCATCAGGAGACATAGCACCATTCCTAACTTATTCTACTTGTATTGTTTGCTTATCAAGACCATGTACAACCTGGAAAGATTTCTAGTGAACCATTTTGCCTCGTATTATCATTGGCAGGAGCAAGGGCGATGTACGGTGACAGATATATTACATTGATTGCTCGAGCATTTGTTTATCTTCCTTTATATCTTGCTGACATATCTCCACCGATCAAGCAAGTGAAATTAGATTGTCGTATGTTGTTTGGCATGAATATTATACACTAGTTTTTGAGCAGTATATGATTCTCTTTTCAAGTCGGGTGATCTGGCAGCTACTACCCATTCTGTAGGTCGTCATTGATGATCCATTAGTATAGCAGGAACAACCAGATTAACAGTCGCATGACTAGCTCAACAGCAGCCGCATGTCTAGCTGCATGACTAGCCGTCACCACCACATCAGGCGCCACATTAGCCATATGAAACACACCCATTTTTTTATATAGTTTCACTAATTATATGAGAGTTTAAGTCCCAGTTCACAACAAAACTTGGCACTCATAGTGACATGTCAGTTCTTAATAAATATAAAAATATTACAAGAAACATAAACGTTTTACAAACTTTTAAAACAATATTTATTATATTAAATATTAAACGAGAGTATGATTTTTTCTTCAGTTCGGTAATGCCAGTGAAGCTTTAACCATTTATTGATGCTTTTCCTGAAAACATTTAAAAATATTTTTATTAGCTTTTACTAAGTAAATACACCTATTTATTTTCAAAAACATATTTTCTTTCATTGGAATTTAACATTCAAAATCTTTATTTATTTAATCATCTTTACTTCCTTGGAATCCAATAGTCGAATTTATTATGGGTTTTTTTAACCATTGAGGATTATTAACTCATCTCATTATATATGTAGAGTTCAACACCCGAACCCCTTGGGATTTCAACAACTGAAATCCTTACATATATTTAACTCCATATTTTATATATATGTGGAGTCCAACACTTGGACCCCATGGGATTTTGACACCCAAAATCCTTACATATATTTTACTCCATTTTAAACTATCAATACACATACTTGGACCCGTAATCATAAAATCATTTCTCCCATAATCATGTTCATCATAATAAATAAACATATAATACATATGATTGAACATGTTTCATCTCCACAAAATTTGTACAAACTTATAACAATTAAAACATATAACAGGTAATTAAACATGCAACGTAAATTAGTTAAGGGTTAGTATACTTATCTCTTAAACTTACTGAAATATTATACAAAGCTTGAATTCACCAATCACTTATTACACCTTCGATTATCACTACTAGCTTAAAATCATCAAATTCTTTGCTATCCTCTCGGCCCTTTATATTCTCCTACTAAAACTTCTAACTACATTTGAATGGATGGAAAATATGTGATATTTCTATTCTTGGGCCACTAGACTTAATAACCGTCTTCACAATTATTATATATAAAATAATATAGCTTTTGATGAACTAGCATTTGCACATTACACGTGTACTAGTTTGGTGTTACAATTCTAGCACCTTTCTCTACTAGTATTATCCATTATTATTATTTTTTATATATATTTTCACAAATTAGGATGTTACAACTCTCCCCCACTTATTTAGGTTTCATCCCCGATACCTATTTATACCTCAAATAATTCGGGGTAATATTTCCTCATTTCATCCTCGACTTCCCACGTGGTATCAGAACCACGTCGATGTTTCCACTGTACTTTTAATTGACCTATATCTTTATTTTGTAATTGCTTAACTTTATGATCAAGAATCGCCACTAGCTTTTCTATGAGGCTAAGCTTTTCATCCACCTCTATCTCATTCAACGACACGTATGTCGTTTTATCAGCCAAACATTTTCGTAAATATGACACATGAAAGGTGTTATGAATTCCTTTTAATTCATCAGGTAATTTCAGACGATACGCCACGTGCCCCACATGAGTAATAATTTTAAACAGACCAATAAACCGTGGGCTTAACTTCCCATGTTTACAAAAACGAATCACACCTTTCCATGGAGAGACTTTCAACATGACATAGTCTCCCACTTGAAATTCAATTGGTCGTCTACGTTTATCAGCATACGACTTTTTTCGATCCTGAGCTGCTTTTAAATGTGTTCTGATTTGATCAATATTTTCATTTGTTGCCTCCACAACTTCTTTATTAGCAAGTTCTTTATGACCGACCTCTCCCCAACATACAGGATTGTAGCATTTTCTACCATAAAACATTTCAAATGGGGGCATTCCAATGCTATAATGATAACTATTATTATAAGAGAACTCTGCTAAAGGAAAATATTTATCCCAACTTCCACCAAAATCTATAATACATGCATGTAACATATCTTCGAGTGTTTGAATCATTCTTTCCCTTTGCCCATCTGTGTGTGGGTGATATGTTATGCTTATTAATAATTTGGTGCACATTCCTTCTTGAACTTCCTCCAAAATCTAGAAGTGAAACATGTGTCTCTACCTGATACAATAGATAATGGGATACCATTCCTTGAGAACACCATATTAACATACACTTTCGCCATTCGTTCAGACGAATAGTTTTCTCAAGTGGGTATAAAGTGAGCACTCTTTGTCAAACGATCAATGATTACCTATATTGCATCATATCCCTTATCAGTTTTAGGAATTTCGTCACCAGATCCATCTTAATATGCTCCCATTTCCATAATGGAATTTCTAGTGGTTGTATTTTACCATATGGCTTTTGATGTTCAGCTTTGACTTTTAAGCAAGTCAAGCATTTTTCCACATATTTAGAAATATCTCTTTTTATTCTAGGCCACCAATACTCTTTCTTTTAATCGTTTTACATCTTGGTTGCACCAGGATGAATTAAGTACATCGACTTGTGCGCTTCATCAAGAATCATTGTTTTAATATTACAGGTGTAGGGAATCCAAATTCATCCAAAATGAACTTTAATTCCTTTGTCATTCTCCTCAAGTAGATGGATTTGACCAATAATCCTTTCACGTTTTGAATTTTCCTCTTTTAGTTCCTCCACTTATGCAACTTTAATTTGATCAAACAAGGCTGAATTCACAATCGGTTTATATGACTTTACTTTAATCGGAGTGTAACCCTCCTTCCGGCTTAAAGCATCAGCTATAACATTAGCTTTACCTGGATGATAAAGTATCTCACAGTCATAGTCCTTGACCAGTTCTAAATATCGTTGTTGCCTCATATTCAATTCCTTCTAGTCAATGAAATATTTCAAACTTTTATGATTAGTGTAGATAGTGCACTTTGTACCATACAAGTAATGCCTCCAGATCTTCAATGCAAATACAACTGTTGTCCGTTCAAGATCATAGGTTGGGTAATTTGCTTCATGTGACTTCAACTGTCGTGAAGCATAAGCTATTACCATCCCTCTTTGCATAAGAATACAACTTAATCCGACACATGAGGCATTAGAATAAACTATGCAATCTTCAGTTCCTTCTGGTAGTGACAGGATAGGAGCTTTAGAACTGGTCAAGGACTATGACTGCGAGATACTTTATCATAGTCATAGTCCTTGACCAGTTCTACACACCTTGTACCATTCGGATTGTTGAGAGAGAGAAAGAAAGAGACCTGAAACTCTCGGGTATTTTGAAGAACCTATGGAAAAGTCGAATTCAAGGTAAGAATTCGTGTGTTTAAGATGTTCTTAACTAGGTTCATCCTCGGTTGTGTGCTTATGTATGTTGTGTGTGTTTGATTGTGTGTTTTTAGTGGGTTTCTAGGTGAGAACTTGTAGCAATCGGGCTTTGAAGGAAGTCTTACCCGAAGAGGCTGCTAAGGTGAGTTCTATAACCCCTCTTTTACATGTTTTAACTGATTTTGGGGCTGGAAATGCATGAATGTATGTTTTTATAAAATTGGGTTTCATACTCGTATGTATGAATGTGTGTATGTTGCGGGTGTGGTCTGATTTTGGGCTATGTATATGTTTGATGATGTTATGGTTGTGTTTCTATGGCTTAGAATGTAAGATTTAAGCTTAGAACATGATAGATGGTGTTTGGGGACCGGATTAAAGGGTTAAGTGTGACTTGGGCTACTCATGCGCTAAAACAGTAGCTGAGAATATCAACCCTAAATAACTGCTTAAATGTTCCAAATACGGATGAGCGTTGACAAATGCGGATGAGCATTGACAAATGCGGATGAGTAAAAGTCAATACGGATGAGTAAAGAGGAAGTGTGGATGAGGAAAAGTCAATGCGGATGAGTAAAAGTCAATGTTGATGAGTGAAGAGGAAATGCGGATGAGTAAAAGTGCGATACGTGCGATACGTGCGATATGTGCGATACGTGCGATATGTGAGATATGTGGGATATGTGCGATATGTGCGATATGGGGTCCTTGTCGCTAAACCCTAGATGATATGGCCTTGTGCTTAAGGGGGGGGGGGTTAAGCATATGACCGGACCTAGATAAAAATGAAAGGATAATAAAGTACTAAAAGTGCGATAAATACGAAATGTGAGAAATGTACTAAACGAACGATGATGAAGATAGTAACTATTACCTTGATGTATGTACGATGTGTGACCATGTGCGATAGTAAGGAAAATGTTTTAACGAATGGAAGGTAATGCAATGTCTTTATAAAACTAGAACTCACTCGGTAACGCTAACTTTTTATGCATTTTCCGGTTGGCAGGTGAGCATTGCTGAGGATGGCACGAGGCAGCTACTTGGCATTTTTGGATGGCATCCATTTGATAGAAATATGACGTTTTTGTGATATAATGCAAATAATGATGTTTTGTAACCAGTCAACAATGTATTATTTTGCAAAGTGATTATAATGAAATGTTTGTTTAAAGTGTTTCCGCTGCACGATTTTAGTAAAGTTAATATGATTATATGTTTTATGTGCGAAGCTTGACCAATTGTGACCATTGCGGAAACGGGGCCTTACATCTGGGTTCCATCCAAATTTGGAATTCTTTTGAGTTAGCTTTGTCAACGAGGAAGCTATTTTCAAGAAATCCTGAATAAAATGCTGATACTAACCGGCTAAATTAGAAAGTTTTTGACTTCAGTTAGGGTCTTAGGAGGTGTCCATTTGATAATAGTCTCTACTTTGGCGGGATACACCAAAATACCTTCCGTATTCACCACATGACCCAAAAATTGGACTTCTCGAAGCCAGAATGCATATTTAGAAAATTTTACGTATAACTTTTCTTTTCTTAGTACATTGAGAACCTCACGAAGATGTTGAGAGTGATCTTCTTCGATGTGTGAATAAACAAGAATATCATCGATAAAAATGATGACATAACGATCAAGCATAGGTTTACATACTCAATTCATAAGATCCATGAAAACCGCTGGAGCATTTGTTAGACCAAATGACATCTCAACAAATTTATAATGCCCATAACGAGTACGGAAAGTTGTCTTAGGTAAATCTTCTTCTCGTACCTTAACTTGATGATAACATGACCTTAAATCGATCTTTGAAAATCAGCTAGCGCCTTGTAGTTGGTCAAAAAGATCATCAATTATAGGCAAAGGGTACCTATTCTTGATGGTCAGCTTATTCAATTTCCGGTAATCAATGCACATACACATGCTACCGTCCTTCTTTTTAATGAACAATATAGGCGTGCCCCAAGGTGAAACACTTGGGAGAATGAAACCTTTATCCAATAGATCTTGGATTTGAGACATCAATTCCTTCATCTCATTAGCTGCTAATCGATACGATGACTTAGCGACAGGTTTAGCTCCGGGATCTAAATTGATTTTGAATTTGACTTCTCTTTCTTGTGGAACACCCGATAGCTCATCAGGGAACATGTTAGGGAACTCGTTAACTATAAGGACTTCATCAAGTTTCTTCTCTTTCATTTCTTTATCACCTACATAGGCTAGAAGCGCTTGATGTCCATGTCGTACCTAATTCTTGGCTTTCACCATTGAGCATACAATTATGTTGCTCTTTCTTTCTCCATAGATACAGATTTGTTCTCCCATTGGCGACATAAAATAAACAATCTTTTGATTGCAAATTATTGACGCGTGATGCTAGGACAGCCAATCCATCCCAATAATTACATCAAATTCCTTTAAATCTATTGGAATTAAGTCGATATCATACTCATCTCCTTGAATATTTACTTTATAGTTTTGACATATTTCAAATATGGAGAAACTTTTATCGCTAGCAATATCAACTTCTAACACATGTACCAATTTACTTCTAACAAAAGAAATATGGCATCCAAACTTTATAGATACAAAGGATCTGCCAGCTCCAGAATCAAATTAAACATATGTAGGGAGGGAATTGACTAGAAAGGTACCTGTGATGACATCAGGTTCAACCTTTGCTTCTTTAGCAATGATTTGAAAAGCCCTGCCTCATGGTTTTGGAGCTTTCAATTGTTTCAAGTTCTCTAAGGCCCTCAATCCTTCTACCATCTTGGAAACCCTTGTTTTCAACTCTGGGCAATCATTTCTCATGTGACCGGGCTTATAGCAGTTATAACATAAGTTTAAAGGACTGATACACAGTGGTGTTGTATGTCTTGGTTTTCCACATTTGTAAAAAATTGGGTTCTTATAATGACATTCTCCAAGATGTCTCTTTCCACACATACTCCTTGGTTAAGCATGAACTCTTTACAGGCTTTATAAATTTTACTTTCTTCGCAGGCATTACAGGAAGCATATCATCAGCTTTTCTCTTCCCGTCTCTTTCTTTAGGTCTATTTAGTTCCATCTCCTATTCACGATCCCAATTAAGAAGCTCCTCAAGACTCCCACATTTCGATGGAGAAAAGAATTCTCTAATTTTGTTTTAAGAATAAGATAGAACCGAGTCATCCACATTTCTTCAGTAGTGAAAAGTGAAGGACAAAACTTCGCTTTATCATAGAAAATTCCAAAGATTTCATCCACAGTCTCGTTGCCTAGAGCCATATGAAGAAGTTCTTCAGTGATATGATCAATTGCAACACGAGGACTAAAATGTTGTTGGAATATTGTTTTGAATTCTTCCCAAGACATATTCTTGATTCTTTCTCTCCTTTTTTTCCTTCTTCATCATATCCCACTGGTCTTTAGCTCTTTCGTAAAACTGGTTCGTTGCAAACATCACTTCATCACATGGGTTGCAATGACACCTATCAAAAATAGTCTCCATGGCAGTTAACCATCTTTGGCTAACCAAAGGGTCAATTTCACCTTTGAATTACAATGGCTTACAAGCACACCAGTTTTTTTATATACTTTCAATAATTATATCAGAGTTTACAGTTCACAACAAAACTTGTCACTCATAGTGACATATCATTTCTTAATGAATATAAAAACATTACAAGAAACATAAACGTTTTACAATCTTTTAATACAATATTTATTATATTAAATATACGGTTCTTTCATCAGTCCAATCACGCTAGTGAAGCTTTAACCATTTATTGATGCTTTTCCTGAAAACATTAAAAATATTTTTATTAGCTTTCGCTAAGTAAGTACACCTATTTATTTTCAAAAACATATTTTCTTTCATTCGAATTTAACATCCAAAATCTTTGATTATTTAATCCTCTTTACTTCCTTGGAATTCAACACCCGAATTCTTTATGGATTTATTTTTAACCCTTGAAGATTATTAAATCATATCTTTATATATGTGGAGTTCAACACCTGAATCTCTTGGGATTTCAACACTCGAAATCCATACATATATTAACTCCCATTTTTATATATATGTGGTCTAACACTCAGACCACTTGGAATTTCAACACCCGAAATCCTTACATATATTTTACTCCATTTTAAACTATCAATACACATACTTGGACCCGTAATCATATAAATCATTTCTCCCATAATCATGTTCATCATAATAAATAAACATATATTACATGTGATTGAACGTGTTTCATCTCCACAAAATTCATACAAACTTATAACAGTTAAAACATATAACACGTAATTAAACATGCAACGTAAATTACTTATGGATTAGTGTACCTACCTCTCAAACTTAGTGAAATACTATACAAAGTTTGAATTCACCAATCACTTATTACACCTTCGATTATCACTACTAGCTTAAAATCATCTAATTCTTTGCTATCCTCTCGGCCCTCTATATTCTCCTACTAAAACTTCTGACTACATTTGAATGGATTGAAAATATATGAATATTTCTATTCTTGGGCCAATAGACTTAGTAACCACCTTCACAATTATTATATTTAAAATACAATTATTATATTTAAAATAATATAGCTTTTGATGAACTAGCATGTGCACATTACATGTGTACTAGTTTGGTGTTACAATTCTAGCACCTTTCTCTACTAGTATTATCCATTATTATTATCTTTTATATATATTTTCACAAAACAGGATGTTACACCGTAGTGCTCCCAACACATTTACAGAGATGTAAGGCTACCAGCATATATAGAGGCATTTATGTAGGATGTTACTAAGAGTTCGTAGGAGCGCAGGTCGCTGACTTATTTGACAGAGTCGACCACTTGACCAACTTGAGAATCATATGGAGTTGCACATTCAGCTTGAGACTATGGTAGCGCATGCCGCAAGTATCGATCCTCCGGAGTTGCTATCACCTCAACATTATCCAGACTCACTGTAGTTTTACATCATTATTAGAATTGTAACTTTATTTTGTTCTGTATGCATTATTCATATATATAATTTTGTATTAATGTTTGTATTGTTGTATCGATTGTTTAGTTAATTTATAAATGTTTGTAATACTTATTCCGTCAATTAGTTAAATTACAAAAATAAATAATAATATAAAACTGTTGGACGTAAAACTATTTTAGATTTAATTACAAATTTTGTCCTTTAAGTATGTTTAAAATTATGGATTTTGTCCTTTAACTTTGATAATTACACAAAACGTCCTTTATTTAAAATTTTATCACGCTCCGTGCCCTTTCTACTAACTAAAGTTAAATTTTTCAGTTAGTTTTGTGTGAAAGTATCATTTTGCTATTATCCCATAAAGGATGAAATCTGCAATTTTCCTTAATCTTTTACTCTTTTCATTTTATTTTATTAACTTTATCTGTTGGGTAGGAATAAGAGTCATTAATGGCTTTCGAGATGAGGCAGCCAACCACTCTTCCTGGGTAATGCGCCTAAGAAACTATGCACTATCATTTTTAATCACTTTTCATTTTATAAACTTAACTGAAATATTATTACTTAATTATCTTTTTATATAAAATATACTTTTATCTATATATTTTTTTAATATATTACATGTTTTGTTTTTTTAAATTAGTTATCTACCTTTCTAATAATACGAGAACAGAGCTTACAACATTTTTTTATGTTATAAAATTTAAACTAGTAATCGATTTTGCTTAATCATCGTTTTTTATTACCTTTATAGTATAAAAATTTTCAACTATTTTAAACAGTTTGACTTACGATTTATATTAAAAACCTATTAGAGACCATATGATTTTAGTATATGACTTTTTATATTTTACTTGGTTATAATTATTCTATGTTGAGCTATATGTATAATTAAACAATGATTAATATATGGAGTATTTGAGTGTTTTTACTGAAAATGGTTCAATAAACTTAATCGTAAAATCAAACCAAAGCAAACCGTTAGTAATTGTTTGGAACGGTTTCATTATAATTTTAAGTTGTTTGGTTTTGATTTCCATTGATAAAAATTATTATTAACAACTTCAATAAAACCATGAATAAAAATACATTTAATAAAATTATTTGAATGATTGTTTATTTAAAAACTCTGATTAGTTCTTTAGTAACCTTTTTCATATATTTTATTTTAAATTAAATTTACGTGCTATCACACTATATTTATATTTAAAAACAAACCATTTGATTGAATACGAAAAAGTAAAAATTCATATCATAAACCAAAATCTTATTTTTCTTTATCCGGTTTCAAATATAAACCCTAAACCAAATAACTTGAAAAGATTAGAAAATCTTGTACCAAAAAATTTAAAAATCTAGTTGTCTAATTTCTATTAGTTTTATTACATATGTATTGAACAAATAAAAAAGAATTATAAGAACATAAAAATCTATAAATAAAATTACATTTTATAAAAAAATTGAAACTAACTTATTACTAATATTTATGATTATTTATTTAAACAAAAGGGTATAAAAATAAATAAACTTAAAGAAAATAGAATTAAAAAAAATAATAATAACAATAATAATAATAATAATAATAATAATAATAGATTAATAATAACACATTATTAAAGTAACCATTAAGAAAATAAGTTTATTAAAATAATTGAAGAGAAAAAAGTAAAGAAAATAAAAAAAAGGAAAAAAAATAAAAGATTAATGAAAATCACAAATTTTATCCTTTAAGTGGTAAAGGTAAAATTGTTTTTACAAAAAACTAGCTGAAAAAGTTAACTTTTTGTTAGTGGAAATGACATAAAGCGTGATAAGTTTTTAAATAAATGACGTTCAGTGTAATTTTGAAAACTTAAGGACAAGATCTATAATTTGAAGTATACTTAAAGGACAAAATTTGTAATTTACTCCTATTTCTATATTCATAACAAAATAGACATAAAAATAACAAAGAATTTGAACTTAAACCTATACATTGTGTATGGGTCCGTACGCCACGTATAAGTTTGACAAGCACATATATGAGTTAGGCAAAAAAAGGAAATGAAGTCATACATGGCGTATGGATCCATACGCGACATATAACCTCTAGGGACATTGATGTGACACCTCATAGACAGATGGGTCAAGTGTGTCAGAGAATATTTTTAGTCCTATACGCTACATATAAGATTGTAGGCATTCATTTAAAAACTCGTGGTGTCTAAATATCACTTTTTTAGAACCAAAAACGTGTAGATGCTAATGAATATATACCCTTCTAAGTAATATTTAAATACAGAAAGAAAAAATGTAGAAAAGTGGAGTGTTTCAAGTCCGCATCTAATTTTTAATATGCCTTAAACAATTGTCTAGTTGTTATACTTTAAGTACCAAAACATCTGGATGCTATTATTTTTATAACATCAACGAATATATGCCCTTCTACTTTAAGTAATTTTTAAATGCAAAAGAAAGACGCAGAAAAGTGGAGTGTTTCAAGTCCTCATCTAATGTTAATTTATGTCTTAAACAATATTTTTAAAAGGTGGATAAGTCTATGAATCGACCACTTTGTTTTAAGTATAATTTTCTATCTGAATAATAACAATAAGGAGAAGATTTTTCTTTAAAGGCATTGTCATGCATGCAAATGAATACATTTTGGTTCATGCAATCAGCTCATAACTTTCTAGAGATGCACGATGGCAATTTTCCAAGATTTGATTGAACTATTTTATAAACTTTATTACAACACTGAATTTATCATGTAAAACAATATGGCGGGTTGAATGGGGTGACGGGTCAGGATGGGCGCGAATCAAAGCGAATTATCTTGGAATTATTTATTGAAATGGATCATAGCAGGTTTTGCAAAGCAAAAAAATAGTAAATTAAAACATAAAAACAAACAAACAGAGAATGATCAAAACGCGCCTGCCAAAAAACATTAATCAAGTAGTGTTTAATGGATAATCAGATATGGACAAAGTGAAAGTGACATGGTTTTATGACAATATTCTTTTGTTATTTATTGAACTCAAAAACGATTATAGGAATCAATAAACTAGGTTATGAATGAAAAAAAAAATCTTTCTACTGTTTTTCTATTGATCACTGAGGGGCCACTGACCCTTCCATTTATCTTTATTACTTAAGTACGCAACCTAAAACTACCATTAAAAGAAAATTTACTATAGATTAAAGAAAATCCCCAACCCAACATAAAACCCTTTTTTATCTCTTTTTATCATGGTTAAGACTTCAACCCAAAATCTCCCCTTATTTTAATGAAGTCTTGGGCTACTTAGTTTAACAACTTGGGTTAGTGATCATTGATTACTTTCTACCAATCACAAAAAGAATCTAAAACAAAGAAAAACCTACGTCAAGGTCATCACCCATAATTCCAATATGAACCGATGACCAAATTCCACTAAGCTCCACTAATTCGGTCAACACTAGGCCAAGTTAGAATTAAATTCCATCATTCGTCCTCTTAATTCCGAGCTATCTCCACGGAAATGTATCTACATTTTGTTATTTCGTACTCACATGTTCAACTTGAGTATGCTCTCTTTCGATACACTACAATATGAAATGAAACTTTGTATCTATGTGTTTATTCCTACCATGCAATACCGCATTCTTCTATTATGATAACAATAGTATTGAGGAGCCCCCAAAACCATAGTTCCTGATAACTTAACAATATCAACATCCCAACTTGTAAGTTCATTAAGGAGCCCCAAAAACCATAGTCCCTAACATGCTGTCAAGGTTGTTGCAAGAACTAGGCCTAAAAAGACTATAAAGCCATGGTCTGTTGTCTTTTAGACGACCAAGTATCTGGGATTCTTGAAATATAGTATACCAGCCCAATTGTCCCCTTTTGATCATTTAAATTAGTCTAATGGAACTCAATTAAGTTCTAATCTCCTCCTTTACGATACTTCAACCCATAATATATCGTCCCCATAAAGTACCTAAGGATTTGTTTTATGGATTTTAAATAGCTTTATTTTGGTCATTCCATATAATACGGAAAACCATATTTCTTTTATTATATCTGTAGAACACATTCGTCGTAGATTTTATAACATTTTACATTGCTAAGTATTTGATCATCATGCTAGATACTTGATTTGAGCCACTAGTAGTATAACTTTGGCATACTTGAAAGTATAGGCATAGTATACATTAGCTTTTACTAAGTGAATGTACATCATTTCATATATATTTTGTCTCATAGAACATTATTTCATCCGCATATTATTTTATGAACTCAGACGATTCTTAGTTGTTTTTCAATAACTATACACCCTTGAACGAGCCTCTTTGTGGTCAGGACAACAATAGTTTGTTGTCGAAAATCACAACATACATAGTCATCCATACATGACTTTTTGTTACATTGGACTCACTCATCTAACTAACACAATGGCATCACACCTCATGTAATTGGACTCACCCATCAGACCCACCTTTTCCACATATATCATTTTCTTATTTTACATAGTTTACATTACATTACTCGTCCATTTTATCAACTTTCTCCACACACTTTAATCATGCTAAAACTATACATGTATCACTCATATAGATTATCTCTTTCTCATATCATATATACATATACTTTTGATGTAAGTCCCTCACCTTGTGCTATACAAATTTCCATAAATTTCCTTTTAATTATTCTCTACAAATGGTTATGTAAAATCTATCATATTTATAGTTCATATGTTAGTTAGGTGCTAAACATATTCCTTTCTTAGGTATTAAACCTCTAACTTAAGGCTTCTCATCCTCAGTCACCCTGGGAGTCCAGTGTACCCATAGCATTTCCTCACTTGGTATTCCTATATGCCCTACAAGCATTTTACCAACATCTATCGTGACAACATTGAAATCCGCCATACTTAAAGTCTTTTAAATGTTATAATAGAAACAATACATATAAGGCCAATAAGGCCCATTAACATATTCAAGTTAATTTGTCACATAATTCGGTTATTGGTAATCGGTAATATTAAGCTTAAGTGATAACTAGACAAGCTTAACAAGACGTAATGTGAATCTTTTAAATGTACTAACGAACATTCAAAAATGGTTATTGCAGGGGAATAATAGGTTTTTTTCAGAATCACGGTACGTTGACTGTCACGGAACTAGAATATTAATATTTTCATTAATATTGGCTTATAAACCTTATTAAAATGATTAATAGTGAATTACATTACTCTAACAATAAAATGGCATGAAACACATAATACATTAGTACTATCAATTTAAACGCTTCTGGCGTGTCGATTAACATGTAATGTGTTCGATCTAAAAAGCTGGTGCAATTAAAAACAAACACTTAGATTATTTTGATGCAACTTATAAAAGACTACCGAAGCTGAATATGAAACTTTCAATGGAAATGGAGGTCTTCTGAAGATAAAGTGCAAGATCAACTTCCAAAAGAAATCTCCAACTTCCAAAGACAAAGTCTTCTCTTCCGAAGTTCAACACTTAGAAGAATTCAAAGACAAAGACTTCCGAAGTAGAAGTCCTCAAGCTACGGAAGGATCAGCCTCTTCCGAAATATATAAGTATGGTTCATCTGACACTCTGCTGCAGACCTTTAAGATATTGCATGGCGTTTTCTCAAAAGGCGATACAGTTGACCATACTTTATTCCACTGTCCACCTTTATTTATTAGTATAGTTGCCAACTTTAGTTGCTGACAAAAGGTAATTCACGGACATGTCATGACTACCATATCTTAAATAAGACATTATCTAAGATACCTTAACTATAGACGTGTAGTATTTGCTTTAGTTATGGGATTCTAGCTGGTATCAAAGTATAACCGGGTGTAGGTGATAGTATATATAGTTTCTCGTTGTAACTCTTGTATTATGCTTGTAAGAGTTTGTAAACTTTGAGTTGAGAAGCAATATATACAAGTACCTTAAAAATTATTTCCTTGTGTTCTTAAGTTATATATTATAATCAACTCTATGAGAGCTTCTACTTCATCATAACCGTTTGAGTGTAAGTGAGTTTAAGAGAAAACCAAGTGTTAGTAACATATATTGATCATGCAATTGTTATTAGAGCTTTTTAGGCTCTTGATTATGTGATCTTACCATCCAAATTAGCCTACTTTTCACTCCTTTCATCACACCCTAAAATGGCCCTTATTTAGAAATCGAAAGTTGAGATGGGGACGATGACTAAAGAACCTATCATCACCCTTGAAAAATTTAGACAATGGAGTAGACGTATAGAAGGTTTCATCAGGTACGTTGATGGTAAAATGTGGTTATCTATCGTCAATGGTCCTTACAAGCCAAAGGTTGCTGCACCGGGAGGAAATGGTGCCATGATCAAAGAGGCTTTTGATGACAACTCTGATGAAGACCGAAAGAAGATGGACATAGACAACAATGTTATGACTGCTCTTATGACTGTTATACCCAGCCTGTGGGAGTTGCTATTGACTTGAGAGACCTCTCAAGGAAATTCGTGAGTCCACTCCCAATGATTGCACGTTCTACTATGTCTCCATCTAGAGAACAGAGAATCTGAACTCCCTCACCATGACTGAACTATACGGTATCCTTGATGGATACTGTGTAGAGATGGAAAACAAGAAGGGCCATCAGATGAGTAGACCCTCAAGCCTTCCTAATAGCAACGCTTTAATGGTTATTAAAGGCTCAGGACCCACCCAACTTCAGAAGTACCTAACTTACTCTTAACATCCATCTTGCTTTTTAGAACCCTACATCATATTTCCTAAGATTCCAAGGTCTTAACAGGCTCATCAAGGTTCTTTCCAGGACAGCTATGCCTTTGTCTTAGGAAATGGGTACTCTCGTGATCATCAATTCTGCTTTGATGACTAGAGTGCTTCAGTCCAGATGATGTGGAGTACATGGACATAGTCCAACAAATGGCTCTCCTTACCTACAGAGAAAAGAAATTCTTCAAAAGAACTGGAAGGTAGTTCCCTTAAAATCCAGCTAGCAGCAACTTTGGGTTTGACAAAACCAAAAAAAAGTGTTACAATTGTAACCAACTTGGTCATTTTGCTGAGGAATGCAAGGCTCCCAAGTCAAATCCAAGAACCACTCAAGCCTCCTCACATGCCTCTACACCTAAAGCCTCTAGGAAGTCAACTGAAATAGCAGTTGTAGCTCAAGATGGTGATTGAAGCTTCATGGTACAAGATGTGGCTCATGTACAAGCACTCATAGCTAAAACAGATGACAGCAAGGCATATGAACATCTCTGTACTCCAGCTTGTATTGTTAATGTCAAATTATTTCAGGACTACAATATGGAGATTAAATTCGATATTGAGTCTTTAAATATTTTAAAATCTGATTTTAAAAGAGCTGAATTTGACTATAAACAAAAAATTGAAGAGTTAGAGAAAACTGTGTCTCTTTTAAAAAATAAACACACAAACTACAAGACTCATATAAAGGATTTAATATCCAAATTTTCTAAAGCTCAAGCCCAGTTTGTCACAGCTGAGGCTCAAGCCAGAAAGCATGCTATCTCAGAGCAAAACTTCCAATCCATCCTTGCATCATCCTCTCACTCAAAACTTTGTTATCAAAACAAAGGTGGGTTGGGGACCAATGAAATT
>BJCM01067224.1:0-25955 GCA_018326385.1 Flaveria bidentis | reverse complement strand
GGGGGGGGGGGACTTCAATAGTTGGTGATCCAAGATAGGTAATAACCAGCACTTAATGACTTACTATGGGTATATAGTGAGATTGATGGGGTTCATGGATAGGAGTGTTAATTACCTTGAATTGCTAGATCTTTCACTTTTTATGCCGAGTGTTTCTTCATCAACATCCATCTCCTTTCGATAGGAATTTAGAATTTCATACAACTATTTCAATGTATATAGTCTTCAGATTTTTTGTTTTTCTTATAGACACAATATAAGCTAGCTATGTTTTGTAAGTAGACCTTAGAAATTTTGTGAGAATTTCACTATTTTCCATCTTTACACTAGCATCATTAAGAGAGTCCTGGAGTTCAACGTACTTCAAATATGTTATTATCATTGTTTCTTATTTAATGAAACCAAAGTTTTCAAACTTCTATTACATTGTTCTCCTTCATGTCTTTTATTCTTTCCTACTTTGTCTACAAGGCTTCCCATAGCTTCTTAGCATTTTTTCACTTTTTGAAACCATGGATAATGCTATTCGAAATGTTCATTCTGATCAGCCATAGAGTCTTGGAATCCACTTCTTTAAAATACTTTTGTGAGATTTATTTTGGGAAGCATGTTATGAGTTTATGGTAGCTAATTAGGCGATTGTCCTCGCATTTTACAAGTTAGAAGTGACGCAGGACGACCTTTTCCGCATGGACTCAGCTGGAGCTGATACTGCTGGTGGATTGGTGGCGTACTATTAGTCACCAACGATGATCTACATTGGTGCATTGTCGTACCATCACCTGCACATCTTTTGATATATATATATCTATATTTGATCTTTGATGGTTAATTGATTGTCATATTAATTCTTTTGTTTGATAGTCAATTGGTTGTATACATGTATAATTAAAATGATAAAAGAAATAAATCAATAGTTTTGAATTACATTAAAAAATACAAGATCTAATAAAAATTAGGGGTAACTTTGTAAAATAGTAACCAACTTTCAAAAGTGTTCCAATTAAGTAACTCAAGTTTTAAAAATATTCCAATCAGATCACTCATTTTTATATTTTATACAAATTAAAAGTCATAACATATTTTTTAGCATGTTATACTTTTAGATTCAGTTAGAAAATATTTTTTTCTATCTTTTGATGCTGATATAGAACATTGACGTAAATTTTAGGCACTTTTTTATTTTTTTCATAATTAACATCTTTTTTTATTTTTTAATATAATTTTATATATTGAAAATTATAACTCACATGTTTTTTCCATCATTACTTTCTTGTCATAATAAAATTTGGTAATAACTCGATTTAATCATTTGGAGGTTCAATTTAAGAAAAATATGCATGAGTGACTAAATTAAAACACTTTTGAAACTTGGTTATTATTCTATGACATTTTCCCTAAAAATTACATTAAAGTAAAGTAATAACTTATGCAATCTGTATTATCATTTACTAGTGTAATTGCATCCAAATATTTTTGAGTACGTGGACGTATATAATTTCCCAATCTGTCACTTGGAATGGGCATCAGATTAAATAGCCACCTTATAATTGAACTCTAATAAAATGATTCCAATGAAGCAACTTATGATTCTGGATATCATGAGGAGATATCAAGAATGGGAAATATGTTGCATAGTTACTAGTGGGAATATACATAAACACCACATCATACCTATTAGCAATTAAGATTTTTGCAGGTGCCATTATCACCCAATTCTTAAATTGAGCTGCATCTAGTGACACCCCCGCCAAGGTGGAATATTGGAAATGAAAGAATCGACCATCAACAACTTATTGTTTACAATAACATATATATAAGTATAATTACATTGTCTCAAGCAAGTCTTTACAAAGAGCAACTGTTACTAAGTTCATACTATCAAATAAACATAGGCATATTATAAGGTTTCCAAGGCAAGGAAAGTCATACAACATGTTGGTCTTGCATAAAATTGTCTACATCAATTCACTTTTCTTTAGTAACCAACCTATAAATAATGCTCCATAATATCAACACTAGGTTGGTGCGTTTGCTTTATATAATGAATACAATTGTGTTGTATAAGTCGAAAGCAAAATCGTTGTATGTTTATTTAACAAAACAAGAAGTAAAAAATAATCATCTAGGACTCATAACCAAACCTATAGCGTACATGCCCCATGAATATGAACATGTGATGTTTGGGTGTTTGAATGGGTTTTAACGGTGTTACTTGTAAGATTTTTAGTAAGTTTATTGGTTAAAAAGAGGTTACTACGAATGTGTTTATGATTTGTAGGTATCGGGAGCCAAAGGAGGTAAATAAAGCTAATTGAGAAATCTTAGGATGGAATTGAGCAAGCTTGAGCAAAAGACAAGAAAAGAGACAAAAGGATGGCAAAAATAGTCATTGGCCACTATAGGTCATGTGGCCACCATAACTATGGTGGCCATAGGCTAAAAAATACAGAAAACACCCATTGTAACTTCGGTGGGCACACGACCTATGGTATACGACATGTTGAATTTTAATTAATATACAGGAAATCTAGGCTTTGACCTACCACTTCATTCCAAGTCGTCTCCAAGTCCCAGGAATGATCCCGAACAATCCCTAAGACTTCTGGATGCGATTTTAAGGCTCAAGTTCTTGTTTTTATCATTTGGTTTGATTCCCTAATGTCTAGAACAATGTTTTTATTCGTTTTCGCTTTGATTTTTATTATCATGTCTGGCTAAACCACACATGATCTTCTTCGGGAGGTAGGGTTTATATACACTTGACTTGTTTTTTTTGTTTTTAGTTGGGTTATTTTTGAACTAGGCACCTGAGACAAGGAACATTATTTGTTAATTAGAACTTCTAAAATATATATGCTGTTTGAAAACCTATGTTCCGGTTTATGTGAGTGTTTTAGATTGCTTTAGATCAGGAAACCTCACGAGGGTTCGGATTGGATTGGGTAATGTAAGTTGGGTATGATCTGAGTAGTTCTTTTACAATATTGTTGTTCAATCCCATTAAATCTAGTTAAACCAATGATAGTTATGTCTATGTGACCATTTGCGAGCATCTAGAGCAGGTCATTAGTTGTAAACCAAAACTTGAAGAGGAATATCTTTTCTCTTATTGTTTACAATTAATCTAATTTCACATTAGTTTTACTTTTAAATTCAATTTTCTTTTCACCTTGTTCTTAATTAATTTTCAACCCTTAAATCAAGCTTTTTATTTTCTACATATTCCTTATGGAGACGACCTTACTTATCCTATCAGTTTAGATGAACTAAAATCATAAAATAAATTGTTTTTTATTAGGCCAGACAAACCATTTCAAAAGTCCGTTGTTTCCGCGGAATTCGTGCGCAAAGTGATTCACTTAATTTTGTTTCTTTTTTATTTAGTTTCTTATTCTTTTTACTCTTGGTGTATTTTTGTGTAGGTAGCAGCTTTGTGCATGCATACCAGATACATAAGGAAAAAGTCCCTGTTAATATTCGATCCAGAAGTTGAAAAGACCGCTTGGCAAAACTGAGCAAATTCTCAAACTAAAAGGTAGTCAAGTTTAGTCAAAGGTGAACTCATGGAAAATCATAATCAACCACCACCAAATCAAAACCCACCACCAAATCAACAACAACAGCTACCTGTTCCACCATAGAACAACTACTACATGCCTGTTAGCCTACCCGGATATCTAACAAAAACCACAAAACAACCAACTTCCACTTGTTCAAAAGCATCTATTATAAAGGCAAAACCCATATCCTTAAAGACAAATTTGGAACCCCAGGCCACAAGCTCCAAACTGGTTCGAGGAAGAAGAAGACCGGTATAACCATGCTAGCATCCATACTTAGAATGGGGATGAAGATGGGTTTGAGGGAGAAAAATATAATTAAGAGTTTAAATATGAATAACAAGGTCGATTTAAATACAAGCAAGTCAACCATTAAAAACAAAATTTAATCAACATTAGAACGACAACCAGAACCAAGGTCAAGGTTATTGGTGAAGACAAACACCATTTAGAGTCAATGAAAATCCTAGATTACAACCCTATTAGGTAGTAGTTCAAGGGGTATATAGTCATTTCATACCTATGATCATGTGGGCACATTTATGACCAATACTAAGGAAGAGGATCGGTTGTTATTAAAGAAGTTAAGCATAAATTCAAAAAGGTAAGCTCAATCCCATAGGAAGTCCAAGAAAATGGTTGAAGTAGCTTCCAATAGCACTTTTAGAGTTGATGCACCGAAGTGAAAATTCTCTAATTTGAGTCAGTCATTATAACTAATGTAAAAATGCTTGTAAGAGTCTTGTAATACTTTGAGTTGAGAAATAATATATACAAGTACCTTGAAAATTATTTCTTTGTGTTCTTTGCTACTTATTATATTATTATCAATTCTTAGTAGAGACTCTACTTCATCTGATCCGAGTGTAGTATAAGTGAGTTTGAGAGAAATCCAATTGTTAAGTGACAAAACCCGATCCTTCAATTGGTATATGAGCTTCTTAGGCTCTTGATTGTGAGATCTTACCATCCAAATCAACTTTTTTTCACTCCTCCTTACACCACACTCAAAATGGCCCTCAATAAGTCTGAAGTAGAAATGGGGACGATGACTAAAGCACCCATTATCACTAAAGTCGTGAGAAGAGTCTTCGAACCTCCACTGGATAATCTTCTTCCTTGGCACAAGAAGTTGACTGGAGCTTTATGGTACAGGATGTGACTCCTGCTCAAGCACTCATGGCTGGAACAAATGACAATAAGGTATATGAACATCTTTGTACTCCTGCATGTATTGCTAAGGTTAAATTGTATCAGGAGTACAATATAGAGATTAAATATGATATTAAGTCTCTAAATGTTTTCAAATCTGATATTAAAAGGGCTGAATCTGACTATCAAAGAAAAATTAAGGAGTTGGAGAAAACTGTGTCCTTATTAAAACATGAACACACAAACTATAAGACTCAAATAAAGGATTTAATATCCAAATTGTCTGAGGCTCAAGCCTAGCTTGTCATAGCTGAGGCTCAAGCCAGGAAGTATGCTATTTCTGAGCAAAACTTCCAAGCCATTCTTGTATCATCCTCTCACTCAAAACTCTATTACCAAAAAAAAGGAGGGTTGGGAACCAATGAAATTGTTCCGCCACACTCTTATGAGTCCATAAAGGTGTGGTACCAAAGAGCAAGAGGTTCCATCTGCTGACCCACTTCCTTATGAGTCAAAGAGTGATGCAACAATGGAGACCATCATAGGGAAGAACCAGGTAATTTTACCCACTTGTACTAGTGATGATCAAATCCTAACCACCAAAGCCAAAAGAAGCAGAGCTAAAGCAGCAAGAAAAACTGACAAGAAAGTGGTTGAATCTAAGCTGATGATAGACCCAAAATAAAAGGGTGTATTCATCTCAGCTGGATTCCAGGTAGTAGGTAACTCTGATTCAGGAAAGGGGTATAGTACCAGCACTCTTGTGCTACCAAAGGATCAAAAGCTATAGGGAAAGGTTGTTGATAAAGAGAAAAAGAACAAGAAACAACAATCCTTAAGTTCCCAGAAGACTAACATTGCATGCATAATGCGTGGTCTACAAAACCACATGGCCAAAGATTGTTATTACAATCTTGCTAGCACACATTATGAAAATAATGTTAAAAGAGAAGGAGTCAGGGAAGGTTTCTCATTTGGACCTTATTAAATGGTTCAAGTGATGAAAAAGGGAAGGCTAGTTTCCGAAGCAAAGTTGCTTTCAGAAGAAAGTTCCTATTCCGAATGGAAAATGGCTTCAGAAGCTAAAGCTGTCAAGACTCAAAAGAACAAAAGAGTCCCCTTGAAACCATCCCAGAAGAAGACTACTTTAAAAGAAAGGATAGTGAAGGCTTCTTCTGAAAAAAAGAAGCTTTGGAAGAATGCCACGTTGCAAAAGCTTCAACAAGCTCATCCTCCATGATCAACCAAAAGATGGATTGGAAGATTAAGGAAGATGC
This sequence comes from Flaveria bidentis, assembly GCA_018326385.1. NCBI lineage: Eukaryota > Viridiplantae > Streptophyta > Magnoliopsida > Asterales > Asteraceae > Flaveria > Flaveria bidentis. The sequence goes on along the minus strand of BJCM01067224.1, from coordinate 19,963 downwards.
TATAGCCCAAACTTCTTCTTCAAAGACATCAATTGAAACCCCATGCTTAAATTTTAGTTCAATTATGTCACTATCATTGGAAGAACCCAAGACAAACAAGGCTTGGGTTTTCGATCAAAACTAATAATCTCATCTTATGTGCAGGGACTTCAAAGTTTACTTTGTCAAACAGCTTGAACACAACCTGTTAAGTGTTTCTCAATTTTGCGATCAAAAGCATCAAATGCTCTTCACAAAACATGAGAGCATTACCCTCAAACCCAGGATGACAATTCCTCAAGAATTGGTGCTTCTTAGATCTTCCAGGAAAGGGGACATCTACAAGCTTGATATGAACAATACTTCCCCAATGGGTGAAGTGTCATGCTTTCTTTCCAAAGCTGATGGTGATGAGTCAACACTATGGCATAAACAAATATGTCATGTAAATTTTAAGACAATGAATAAATTGGCTAAAAATAACTTGGTACATGGTTTGCCTAAAAAGGAGGTTTTCTGCAAAGATAACTGTGTTGCATGGTTAAAAGGGAAGCAACGCAGGGCATCTCATAAATCCAAAGTTGTTAACTCTATCACCACTCCATTACACTTACTACACATGGATCTATTTCTTCTTACAAGTATAATAAGCATTGGAAGGAAATCATACTATCTTGTGATTGTTGACGATTTTACAAGATTTACATGGGTATTCTTTTTAAGATCTAAAGATAAAACAGCTGAAATTTTAAAATCTTTTATTCTTAAAATAGATAATCAAATTGATCACAAGGTTAAAATATTTAGAAGTGATCAACGGACTGAGTTTATGAACCACATTCTTGACTCATTTTGTAACTCAAAAGGGATTGCCAGACAATATAGTGCTCCTAGAACTCCTCAACAAAATGGTGTTGCTGAGAGGAGGTACATGACACTTATTGAGGCTGCTCGAACTATGTTAGCTGATTCAAAGTTGCCTCTTATATTTTGGGTAGAGGCAGTCAACACTGCATGCTATGTGCAGAATAGGGTTCTCATAGTAAAGCCACATGAAAAAACCCCTTATGAGCTATAGAACAAGAGGCCACTGTTCATTGGTTTTCTAAGGTCCTTTGGCAGTAGGTGTACCACACTTAACACAAAAGACAATTTGGCAATTTGCTAAAAAGTCGAATGATGCTATCTTTGTTGGATACTCCTCTAACTCTAAAGCTTATAAAGTTTATTACATAAAAAAGCAACAATTTGAGGAATCATCCAACATTGTTGTTAATGAGCACACTCCTTGTGTTGGGGGAATGACCCTAATCATATTTTTGATAGAATTGTTTCTAAACTATTCTAAACCATCTTGTGAGAATATTTCAGCTCGAACAGGTGCTCAAAGTAATTCTGATGATGACCAACTATTTGAGCTACCCAGACCTATTCCAAGTTATCCAAGAGCTGCAACAAATCAAGCTCCCACTATTGGTAGATCTGACAGTATGACTATCTTAAGGGATAATGGAGCTTCAACCTGTGATTCACCTATTTACCCTCAAATTTCATCAGGTGACACTACACAACACCAAGCTGATGGAAGTAGCATCTTGAAGGAATAGACAATTGTTAATGTTGCTTCACAACCAACAAATGATGATGTTTCTCATTCATTCAATCAGTCCTCATTAAATGAGTTTGAAACAGTAGCTGGACAAAGTGTTCAAGCTCCTGAGCAAAATATGTCCAATCTAGATCTATCTTTGCAACTGGAGGTAAATCCTCGACTTAGGATTCACAACACTCATCCAGCTGAGAACATCATAGGTGGAGTCTCTAAAGGTGTGAGAACAAGAGGACAAACTCATCATGGGAATGTCTGCCTGTACTCATGCTTCTTGTCTCAGATAGAATCCAAGAAGGTAGAAGATGATTTGAAAGATAGTAGCTGGTTGAATCAATGCAAGAGGAGCTACTTCAATTCAAGAGACAAAAGGTTTGGAACCTATGTCCGCTACCATCTGGTCAAGTACCTATAGGCACAAAATAGGTTTTTAGAAACAAGAGAGATGATAGAGGCTTGAACATTAAGAACAAAGCAAGACTGGTGGTTCAAGGATACTATCAAGAGGAGGAAATCGATTATACTGATGTCTTTGCACCTGTTTCAAGACTTGAGGCAGTTAGGATCTTCATTGCCTATGTTGCATCCAAGAATTTCACTGTCTACCAGCTTGTTGTGAAATGTACCTTTCTATATGAGGGTATAGATAGGGAAGTCTATGTGTGCCAGCCTCCAGGATTTAAAGACCCACAACACCCCAACTAATAGTGCAAATTGGATAAAGCTCTATATAGGCTGCACCAAGCACCTAGGCTGTGGTATGAGACATTGCCTTAGTTTCTCCTGAAGAATGGTTACACTAGAGGTACCATTGATAAGTCTCTTTTCATAAGGAAGTCTGGAAAGGACATCTTGCTCGTTCAAGTCTATGTTGATGACATCATATTTGGTTCCTCAAATGAGCAAATGTGTAAAGACTTTGAGAGCATCATGAAAAAAAGTTTGAGATGAGTTCCATGGGAAAACAAACTTTTTCCTTAGAATTCAGGTGAGGCAAATGAAGGAAGAGTTTTTCATCAATCAATCTAAGTATGTTAATGACATCTTAGAAAGATTTGACATGAAAGATTGTAAGTCAGCCAAGACACCCATCCCCAGAAACCATAATCTCTGTCCTGACTCTGAGAGGCAGGATACTGATCAACATCAGTATAGGGCAATTATCGGTTCTCTGATGTATCTCACAGCAAGTAGACCTGATATCATGTTTGCAACCTGCATTTGTGCAAGATCTCAGGCTGCTCCAAAGGTGTCTCACCTAGTTGCTGCCAAGAGAATCCTAAGATACCTCAAAGGAGCACCTAAATTAGGTCTCTTGTATCCAATGAACAACAATTTCAATCTTTATGGCTACTTTCACAGTGACTATGGTGGCTGCAACATCAACAAGAAATCAACATCAGGTCGATGTCATGTTCTTGGTGGAAGGATCATCTCATGGCAATGCAAGAAGCAATCCTATGTCTTTACATCAAGTACTGAAACAAAATACATTGCTGTTGCAAGTTGCTGTGCTCAGCTGCTGTGGATTCAGAACTAGATGATAGACTACGGATTCAACTTCATGAGCACTCCTATCCACATTGACAACAACAGTGCTATTTCAATCACTTAAAATCCTGTGAAGCACTCCAAGACAGAGCATATTGATATCAGGTACCATTTCATTAGAGATATTCATGAGAAAAATCTAATTAAGCTAATCAAAGTTGACTCAAATAAATAATATGCTGACTTGTTCACCAAAGCTTTTGATTAACAAAGATTTAAGTATCTCATTATAGCTATTAGGATGATAAACATTGATTAGTTTATCTCTTTTGAAAACCTTTTTAAAATATGTAAAGTCTTTTGTCAAAACAATCTAAGCCCTATTACAAAAGGTCTTTCTCTAAAATTTTCACTAAGTATAAATCCTTCTAAAGAGGAATTAACTCTTGGAAGATGTTTTACATATCTTCCAAATCAAATTCCTTCCAGGATAATTTCCTTCTCGGAAGAGTTTTTAGTCTCGGAAGAAGCTATTGATTATATATCAGATCTACTTCCTAAGCTTATAAAACTTTCCATTTGGAAAGCAATCTTTACTCTCGGAAATAAGAACTCTACATTCGGAAGAAAATTACATTTGGAAATGCTTTATACTTAGAAGAAAGACTTTACTGTGTAACCGAAATCTTCTGGGCCTCACTTTGTAAAAAGTAAAGATTTTGTTAATGATGTTGGATTATTTAAATGAACTAAACCTTACCGCCCCTGTCACATCAGCCACTAAAACATCACATCATCTTATCCTAACCCCCTAAACCACCATTTCACCCATTTAAATAACTCCGAGTACTCACTTTCATCTTCTTACCAAATTTTGCTGCCCTAAAAGCTTCCTTCGTCTCCAATTCACCCAAGTCCAAACTAATCTTCGACAACTTTCTCAAATGGCACTTAACCCTCAGCACAACCAAGTCGCACTTCTTGATATTTCAAGAGATGTTGACTTCTCTGATATCATTTCCTTTCTTACCCAATCATCTTATTACACTGCTATAACTATTAGCTCTACCGTTTATTCAAATCATATGGCTGAATTTTGGGCCAATGGTCAGATTGAATCCCTAAATAGGGTTCGGGTAATTAGATTGAGTATTTGTGGCCAGAAAGTGGTCATTTCCAAAGAACTCACCAGGGAGTATCTCGAGCTTCATGATGAGGGCGCCCCTATAGAGTTCCCCAAAATAGATTTGGATAACACCTATATCCAAATGGGATATGGTGGAGACGTGAGCAGGTCTATAGTCTACAAGTTCAATTTTTCTTACAACTGGAAGTTCCTACTGCATGTCGTTCTTCATTGCTTATCCAACAAATCTGGGGGATGGGATCAAATCCCATACGAACTAGGGTGCCTAGTTCATAGAATGGTGACAAGCCTTCACTTTAACTACTCAAAGTTTATGCTGACCAATCTTATGGGAAACCTCGAACGGGAAACATACTTCATGTATCCCAAGTTTCTTCAGCATATAATCAACTGTGAGTTGGACCAGAGTTAGCTTGTCTGTGCAGCTGCTCTGGCTGTCCATCAAATGAGGCCGACCATCTTCAAGACTTTGAAGAAAGTGTCCACCAATTTCACCGGAAGACATACTGCTCTGCTTCCAGGTATGACTGAGCCAATGGCTCCTAGTTACATCCGTGTTGACTCCACAGGTGATGAACCCACACCAGCAACTACCATCACATTGCCAAATCTACTTTCTCACCCCATCACTATCACATATGAAAGACACCCCAAACAAACCCTTGTTCAATCTTCTTTGATTGAACAAGCTCCTCCCATTCAATCCAAAAAGGCTAGAGTGGAACAATGGCTCCCACTTAGTATGAGGTCTTACCATCCTTCACAATTGACCTTAATATGGGTATTGAGTCTCCTCAGTCTCCAACCCATGAGCCCGAAACCCAAGCTAAAAACCCTCAGGATGAGTCTTTATACTCCCCTGAGCAGCCAAAAAGGGACAGCCCTACCATAGGCTCAATGCCATTAGACATTGACCAAGGTCCCGGGTCATTAGGTTTAACTTCTATATCCTTTACTAACCTTCTATTCAAAACTGATGAAGAGATTAGGTCCCTTCATGGCAATGTAGTTGATCCACAACACTCTCTAAAGGATCAACAGAGCCTAGAGAGACCTCTTATCTCTAGCCCCCATCAGCAAGCCTTTACTGAGGTGAGACCCTCTAATGTGGATGGGACTCATGTAGATTCAGCTGCCACTACTAAAGGTGCCTCGATGGACCTTTAGGACAGTGGTAACATCTCTGAGACTAAATCTATGACAAACATGCCTTTTGATGACTCTAAAAGAGACATCATTAAGCAAGGGAAAACAAGGTGCCAAAAACCACATCTGGTAGTGAGGATGAACATACTAGGTATGTTACCTCATCTCCCTATGATTCTCTAAAAGAAGATGAGGGAAGACTGAAACCTACCATTAAAGACCTACTTTCTAATGTCTCAAACCTTGAATCTAAGGTTAGGACTTTAGAGGATAGGTCTGCCACTCAGCAACTTGAGATTGAAAATCTCAAGGCCAAACTCGCTGAGAAACAGATTGAGAGGTCTGTTAGGCATGTACCAATTTAAGTCTCATTGACCTATTCTTCTAGGTCATCAAGCTCTTAAGATGATGTTACCAAAAAGTGGGAGAGTGTTCAGGGACAAAGCCAAAGACAAGAGGAATCATAGAGTCAAGCTCTCACTTCCTTTAGTTCAAAATACCCCATGCAAAAAGCTTCAGTTTTTCCTGAGCCTCTTCCAGTTATGATTCAAGTAGATCAAAGGATGCTCCAAGATCTCAATTGGTTCTTTAACAAGTTCCTGATAGAACCTCTCATTGAAAAGCCAAGTCTTGACTTGTTTGTGATTTACTTTGGAGCTCAAGAGCTTCAAAGGTTGAATGCACCTTCTACTACTATTGAGGAAGTTGGTCAAAATAAGGTCCAAGTGGAACCAGAGATTAATTTCGAAGAGGAAATAAGGACTGATGGCCCAACAACTGAGATGGTTAGGACAGAAAGTGCATTCTCATAGACTTCCGAAGCACAAGTCAAAACCTCGGAAGAACAACTTCAATCTTCTAAAGCTGAGATTGTAGCTGTGGAAGGACTATTCACTCCATCCGATAATATAATAGTCACAGATGCAATCTTAGAACTTTCATCTGAGGTTAATAGGGAGGATTTTCTCACCTAACCACTAGCTCAAACATCAGCACTGACTCCAACTCCCATTACCAATACTCAACCTGAATCTTCCATCCAAGAAACCCCAAAGTCTAGCACTTCCGAAGATGTCAAAGGAAAGAGGAAGATGAATGCGGAAGAGCTTCATGAGGAAGCAAGGTTAGAAAAGCTTAAAAGAAAAGGTATACTTCCAACTGGGAAGTTGCTAGCTGCTAGTAGCAAAGCAGCTGCAGCCAACCAGGAGGCTGTCAACAACAAAAGAAGAGTGAGAATCATCGACAGACTTGTCCACTTAAGAGCTGTGAACGAGGATGTACTCCTACTACCATTAGAGGAGTTAGTTGAGTTAGAAAAGGCAAATGTGCTGCAAAAAAAAGGAAGAAGTAGCAAGGTTGGCCTTGGAAGAAGAAAGGATGAAAAAGAAAAGAGAAGCTGATCAACAACTTAGGAGGGAAAGGATAAACTTCCTAACCTCCAGGGGTTTCTCTCTAAAAGAACTGTCTCCATATAACAATAATACAATATTATGGCCCTTCAACATAGAGCAAGATCAAATGGAGAAAGAGAGAAAGAAAGTTGCTAAGGAGAAGCTGAGGTTGAAGAAGAAGAAGGAAGAGGAAGCAGGACTTGCTGCTGCTAAAAAGATAGGTGAAAAGGCCTGGATGAAAGATTATATCCGGGCTCATGGCTTCTCTGGCAGGCAGGTGGGTCCTATGTCTGAAAAGACCCTCCAGCAACATGTCAGTGACATAAAGGCTAACATTCACTTAGGGAAGAGGAAGGAGATGTATAGAAGGGGACAGGGAATGATCTTTAAACCAACCACTCAACCCCAACCACTAACCCAACCACAACCTGAACCAATTCCTTTTCCTTTCCCCATCAAAACTTAACCAATTGTTGAACCTTACACACTCGAACCTACACCATCAATAGTACCAACTTCCTCACTTCAACCACCTAAACTACCTATCCTCCAACCCAAAACACTCTCCAAAACCCTAACACCACAACCACCCAACAACCTCCCAAACCATCCCCTCAGCCTTCCAAACATCTCTCCTTAGAGGAGTTCAAGGCAATCAAGACAAAGCTCATCAACTGTACAACCCTGAGCGACATCTCTTGTGAGGAGGACTCTATCAAACTAACTTATGTTGATGATCCTCATGTTACCTCACTAGAGATCTATTTCTTGATCTACCCACAGGAACATTGGACCAAGCTGCAAAGCTCCTTGGCCTTAACTCAGATGCTCTGAATGAGGGAGAAAAGAAGTTAAGGAGACGGCTCGTGACTATACTAGATACAAAGAAAGGAGACAAGGTACCAAGTCAACCCCTTGTGCCAAGGAAAAAGATCATTCAGTTAAGGTTCGAATACTCTTCTCACAACTTTGTTGTTGAGAGAGAGAGTGGAGAGCTAAACAGGTTAAATACCTCATCTCTGTTACACTTAAGCAAATTTAATATTGCTAAGTTAGCAGAGAAGCCACTCTCTAACCCCTCCAACTCTGAAGTAGATGCTCACATCAGAAATCACTTGAGCAGTCTTTATTTTGCCGAGTTAACTGCTAGGACCAAGTTTGAAGAAGAGTTGAAACTGAGAGAGGAGGAGAAAAGGAAAGGATTAGCAACCAAAGGCAAAGCCTTTCTTCAAATGGTTGAAGGTCCTGAACTCAAATCCGTAGTTAGATGGGAGTATGTCTATAACTCCCAACAATTAACTCTCTTGAGGGGGCATAACAAAGGGTACATATCATTCAAAGTGACAGACTAGATCTCTTGTCTACGAATGACTTGTACAAGCTTCTCAGTACCACTTCCGCGAAGAACAAAGAAACATATAAGTATCTGCTTTCCCTAGTGCTGAAAGTTTTGAGAAGCAGGAACAAGTGAGGTTTTGGTAGCATCAGCCTAGGGGGAGTTTTTTTGGATCAAGAAGAAGGCTGGTGCAACCAAAACCAAATCACTTAGACGATTTTGGTAGAACTAAGAAAGGACTTCCGAAGTTAAATGTGGAACTTCCGAAGGAAAAGAAGTTCTTCCAAAAACAAAGTGTAAGAACAACTTCCAAAGATAAACTCCAACTTCCGAAGAAAAAGTATTCATTTCCGAAGATCAAGACTTAGAAGAAAAGATAAGAAGTCAACTACCGAAGTATGGAGAAAAGAAGAAGTCCTCAAGCCTCGGAAGAAATAGCCACTTCCGAAGTATAAGTGGCTTGGGAAGAACTTGTTCTTCCGAAGTTTGGAAGACATTATTACAAACTAGTGGACATAAGTATGGTCTCTCTAACACTCCGCTGCAAAGCTCTGAGATACTGCATGGCGTTTTCTCAAAAGCTATGTAGTTGACCATACTTTATTCCACTAATCACCTTTATTAGTTAGTACAATTGCCAACTTTAGTTGGTGACAAAAGGTAAGTCATGGAAATGTCATGACTACCATATCTTAGATAATACTTTATCTAAGATACCTTAACTTTAGCATTGTAGTACTATACATTTTAGTCGTAGGTTTCCAGCTAGTATCAAAGTATATCCGGCTGTAGGTAGTAGTATATATAGTCTCTCATTATAACTCATGTAAAAATGCTTGTAAGAGTCTTGTAATACTTTGAGTTAAGAAATAATATACACAAGTACCTTGAAAATTATTTCTATGTGTTCTTTGCTACTTATTATATTATTATCAATTCTTAGTAGAGACTCTGCTTCATCTGATCCGAGTGTAGTGTAAGTGAGTTTGAGAGAAATCCAAGTGTTAAGTGACAAAAACCAATGCTGAAAACCTTTAGTCGGTTATAGATGAACACTATTGCATGGTACACCTAAATTAGCTTATAAAGAGGTCATTACGAAAACTAATATACAATTTGTATTTTTATATGGTACCAATTATCTATGTTACAATAACGAGTCTAAGAAACAAATCTATTGACTGGTTTCGTTTATATTTTAAAGTTTCATTTTTCTCCTGGAAAAAAGCATGATCTTAAAAAACATTTATGGTCCGGACCACCATATTATGTTGGACCGATCCGCTTAACTTGGTTCGGTCCGGCCCGAACCGTATGTAAATGGTTCGGTTCACGGTTTTTTATTTTAACCACTTATCGGTTTTGGGTCAAGGGTGGGTTGGTTCGGTTTCGACCTGTTGCTCACCCCTAGATGGTGGTGGTGGGACGACGATGGTGGTGGGCGGCATTGGTGGTAGGAAAACGGTAGTGGTGGGATGGCGGTGTGGATAGGACGACGGTAGTGGCAGGCGATCTTGGTTGTGGGACGACGACAGTTGCGGGCGACCTTGGTGGTGGGACGGCGGCGGTGGTGGGACGACGGCTTGGGTGGGATGGCGATGGTGGTGGGACGATGTTGGTGGTGCTGGGATAGTGGTGGTAGGACGGTGGTGGTGGCGAGCGGCGATATGGTGGTGGGCCAGCGGTGGTGGCGGCTGACAATGGTGATGGTGGCAATGGTGGTGGTCTGGCGGTGGTGGTGGACTCTTAAAATTTGAAAAATAAATAATTACCTGCTAAGCATGTTAATTACATAGAATTAGAACATCACCCCAAAGTTAAATGACCTGATTGAAACAGTTTGAAACTTGAGTGATATGATTGAAACAATAATAAAACTTTGTTAATATTTTATGAAGTTTTCCCATAGTTTTTAAGATGCTTTTGAGTTTGTAAAAACATTTCTAAATTACCAAAAGATGTGTAGTATCACAAAACAAAAGAGATGCCCATGTAACCAATCCTAGTAATCGACATCTTTGATGTTCGGGGAAATATTTTCATGGGACCCATCCCCAATTCATTTGGCAATTGGTATATTTGGGTGGCAGTTGATTATGTCTCCAAGTGGGTGCATGTGATTGCCACCAAAACAAATAACCGTAGTGTAGTTTGCAAGTTTGTTCAGTCGAACATTTTTTCTAGATATGGAGTACCTTGCATGATCATAGGTGATGGAGGATCCCATTTAAAAAATTGCAACTTTACCAAACTACTCAAATGATAGGTAGTGGACCATTGGATTGACATTCCATGCCACTCTCAAACAAGTGGTCAGGTTGAGGTTTCCAATAGGCTGATTAATGGAACTTCACAAAAAACAGTGCGCCTTGACTGCAAGGATTGATCAAATAAACTGAAAGATGTCATATTGGCATATCGCATTATATATAAAATGCCTATTGGAGCCACCCCTTATCGGTTAGTTTATGGGAAGGGATCTACTAGTAGAACTAGCTCATCAAGCTTTGTGGCCCATTAAAGAAGCTAACTTTAATTATTATACTACAGGAAAATTGATACAAGTGAGTTGAACTAAGTCGGAGGAGTTGCGATAGGAAGTGTATGAGAGTGCATCTACCTACAAGGATAAGATGAAACGGGTTCACGATGCAAAGATCCAACTAAAAAAGTTCTAAGTAGAGAGTTGGGTGTGGTTGTACAACTCCCATCTAAAACTATTTCCAAGCAAAAAAAGTAAATGGAGTGGTACATACATCATCACGCGAATCATAAATTCGAGAGACATTGAGCTTGAAGATTTTGAAAAAGACATTCGACAAGTGGTGAATGGTCACCGGTTGAATCCGTACTTATGACCAAATGATCTGAATGGGCCCTATAGGCAAACTAATTATCTTCTATGGGTTAACATTTGGGTTTCTAACCCTATCTAAAGGGTGAGTTAACAAAGAGTTAAGCGTTAGACTCTTAAATATAGCGCTTCCTAGAGGCGAGCCGTGTTTGCAATCCTTTTTTTGCATTTCAGATTTTTGTTTCATTCTTGTGTTAATTTGTTTATCTATAGGTGTAGAGCCCATTGCAGCACTTTTGTGTGAGGATGTTCACCCAACCAGGTACGTTTTAGTAGTAAACTATGACTTGAGGACAACTCGGTTCACAAAAGAATTCAATGATGTTCACTAAAAAATTAGTTAGTTATATGTTTACAAAAATGTAAAAAATTACCGCTGAGGCCATCGTAGGTCCTTTGGTAATCGTAACCTACGGTGGCCGTAAGTTGGTTAAAACAAAAAGCGCCCACCGTAACCTACGATGGGCGGGTGACCTACGGTGGCCAAAAAAATCCTTGGGGAGTGTTTGGGCTTGATAAAGACCATATGAAATCATCTTTTAAAAAAAACCACACATTTGGGACAATGTATCTCAAGTCTGGGGATGGGAGAACACCAGGCAGACACATTTTGGAGAAATGGAAATTTAGACAAAATTTGAATTATTTTAAACAAATTTCTTTAAAATGCTAACTGTTGGAAGAGGTTATTAGTCATAGCAATTCCTTTAATGTTTAAAAGCTGATATGTTTATGAAAGTTTAAAAGGGAAAGCCTAACTAGGGGTAGCAAACCTTAGGTGTAGTAAGCATGCACATTTCATGTTGGTAACCCGAATCCAGAGTTTTCATTTGTGAGAAGCCTGTTTCTTTGTTGCACATCTTAATTGCTTATTTGAGCATGTGATGATGCTTGTTAGTGGTAGAACATATGGATCACGTACATTTCGAGACTCGAAACTAGGATTCCCACCTACCTAACATTTATCCCTTAGTTGCCAATTTTGAGCTTGTTTCCATGTTCATTTTGTTAAACCCATTATCATGATAGTTAAGCCTTTTGTTTGCTTACCCTTCTGATGGAACTTGACTTTACAAATTGTGGTAATTAAGTTTGATTTATTTCAAGTATTGAGTTGTAGTTAGATGTTAGCTAAGTTTAAGTTTAAATCCATTGTGCGTTAGCAGTTTATAAAAAAATGTAAAAAATAAAAGATTTTTTTTTCAAATTAGAATGAATGACCGTGTTATGAGACAAGGAAAAGATTGTGTTAGCAAGTAAGTTGTGTTGAGAAGTTTTGTAGTTTGTTTTTGGCATTGAATAAGTAGCTAACTCAAATATTTTCTCTACTTTAGTCACTATCTCTCAAATATTTGATGCGCAAACCTTAGCCTAACATTACAACTCTGTGAAAGCCCTCATGATTAGCATGAAGTCTTACATTAGTGGGTGGAGGATTGATTGCTTTACAAGCCTAAGCTCACTATTTTGTATCATTGCGTGAGTGTTTTCTAGATATTTGACATATATTTTTCTGAATTCAGATTTTATACTAAGTGGATAGAACAATTGTGAGGAGTGTGACATGTGCAAGGGAGCAACCTAGAATAAAATGTAAGAAAAAGGAAGAAACACAATTCAGCCCAGGTTAAGGGGCTAAATGTGTCAAAAGGACAAAAAGTAAGAAAAGTTGGTGTCAAAGTGGGCATGGCCGCCTACACTTTCTTTATATGTTCTTTCAACTGGATTTAGAGAGAGAAAGTGAAGGAACTCTCGAGTTTTGAAGAAGAAGAACAAGAAATTTGAATTCAAGATAAGAATTCATCATTTTAAGTTGTTCTTGGTTGGCCTATGCCTCGGTTGTATGCTTATGTGTTTGTGTGTGTTCGAGTATGTGTTTTTGGTGGGTTTTAGGTGGTTGAACTCATCGTGCAAACGGGTTTGAAGAAGTCATAGTCGAAGGTTGTCTAAGGTGAATTCTAGAACCCTCTTTTTACATGTTTTAACTGATTTTGGGGCTAAAAATGCATGTGTGAATGTTTTAATTAAATGGGTGTTTGCACCTACATGATTATGTGTGTATGAATGTGTGTGGGTATGATTATGGGTGATTATGATGCTACGATTATGTTATGTTCATGTTTTGTTGCTTATAATGCTAGTACTAGGCTTAGAACATGATGCATGTTGATTTGGGACTGAATTATGACGGTAATAATATTAGCTAGTTGCCTGTGCGTCTGGATTGGCCCATGCATCTACGGTTGAATTTGCCTAAGTGTTGTCCCATGCGCCTGAAACCCCATGCGCCAAAACAGTGGCCATGTGCTTAGAATAAGCTGGAAATTTACTAAGTGTACATGCGCCTATAACATCCCATGCACCTAGGCACTCATGCGCCTGCATAGTGCCCATGCTCCTAGAATTGCCTAGAATGACAAAGTGTTGGGCCATGCGCCCTAATAATGCACATGTGCCCAGACACTTCCCATGCGCTTAAGTGTTCCCATTCGTCCAAAAGGTCATCTTCCTGTATAGTGCCCATGCGCCTAGGACTTAGATTATTTTTCTGAATTTTGGGGAAAACTTAAAGTGTAGGCTTTGACTTGGGGAGGTTCCTAGGGTACGTAAGTTGACTTTATGATTTCATATGTGATGTGATGGTGGATGTTATGATATGTGCCATGCAGGAAAATGTGTGATGATGTTATGTTATGTATGGCTATGTTTATGTTGTTTATTTTTCATGGCTTTACGTGGTATGATGATGAAAGTAAATGGAAAGTATTATGTAACATAAAGCGGAAGATAATGAAAAGAGGAACCTGATTAATAAAAGAATGCATGCATTAAATGATGTAATGAAAAGTCTTGCTAGCAATGTATGGAGGTTCACACCCAATGAAGGGTGCTACCTCAACTGTGTGGGGGTTAGCTACCCCAGGAGGATGCACACTGGGATTTAATCTTTGTGATTGACTATATGTATGGGACCCTTTCCGCTTGCCCCGATACTATGGTCAGGCCATCATATGCACAATGTATGGGAGTTTATTTATAGACTTCGGCCGAGTACCCGCTTTATACATGACGGTGGGGTATAGCTCAGTTTATGGCAATAGCACTGCTGTTGCTGCTCATCGATGGGTGAAAGAAATGGAAGTTGTTCTAGATATCAGTGAGTGCCATGAAGATCAGAAGGTGAAGTTTGCCACCCACTCATTTGTGGACTCGACCATGTGTTATGGGATAATATTGTCCAGACCGAGGGTAATAGGGCGATTGGCAGGATGAGGTGGAGTAAGTCGAAGAAACTAGTGATTGAGGATTTTTGTCCCAACAGGGAGCTTGACAAGGTTGAGAGAGAGTTCCTACAGCTGGCGATGGGAACCATGACACACCAGCAGTACACCACCAAATTCAATGAGATGGCACGACTAGTGCCGGATCAAGTGACACCTTTGTCACAAAAGATCAAGATATACGTTCAAGGCTTGCTGGTGAATATCCGCAGGCATATGATCGCAGCCCGACCGAGCACGTTTAGGTCGGTGGTTGATCTGGTGAGTAGGTTGTATGATGAATGGGAGGTGGTGGCTGAGGTCAGAAAGAAAGGAGGTGGTGATCGGAACTGGAACGGGAAGAGGTATGGACGTGGTGGTGCCCCGGAAAACAACAAGAATGCATGGGTGGATGACTGGTGGGTGGTCACATCTGGTGCGGGGATGAAGAAGTGTGGCAAACGTGGAAAAGAGCATATCGGAGAATGTAGGTGGGGATCGAAGGTGTGCTTCAAGTGTGGGAGGACGGGGCATATAGCAAAGGATTGTAGTGTGGCCAGGTGTTTTAACTGTGGTGGAGAGGTCCACATGAATTAGGAGTACAAGAAGCCGAGGGTAGAGAGATCCAGGCCATGGAAGAAGACCGGGACCAAGGGGCAGAAAGTGAGTGTCAGCGCATTCACGATGACTTAGGAGGAGGCTAGGATGGACCCCAATGTGGTGTCAGGTATGTTTCTAGTAAAGCAAACTCTTGCTTTTGTGTTATTTGATTCTGGTGCTAGTAAGAGTTTTATTTCTGCTGCTTTCTATGCTAAACTGGTTGTTAGTAGTGGGAGTATTAATAAGCCCTTTGATGTAGATACTGCCGTAGTAAGTCTACCAGAATTATTGACCTGATAGAAGGTTGTGATATAGAACTTGAAGGTCATAAGTTCCCTGCTAGACTATTTGTGATGGCCTTAGGCAGATTTGACGTAGTCCTAGGAATGGATTGGTTGGCGGACTACGTGGCGAATATCCTATGTCGCAAGAAGATGATCCGATTGATAGCGCCTAACGGGAGTTTGCTGATGGTTTATGGTGATCGAGTCACTACGATTCCGAAGGTGATTTCAATGGCGGTGGCGGGAAAGTGCATGAGACGTGGTTGTAGTGCCTATCTCGCATACGTGAAGGATGTGGATGCGCCAACATCACAACAATCTGATGTACCGGTTATGCGTGACTTCCCGGAGGTGTTTCCAGAAGATTTACCAGGCGTGCCATCGGACCGCGAGATCGAGTTCCAGATTGACTTGATCCCATGTGCCCAACCTGTTACAAAGGCATCGTATCGGTTTGCTACGACCGAGATGAAGGATTTGATGGAACAACTGCAAGAACTACTTGATAAAGGCTTCATTAGACCGAGTATCTCTCCATGGGGTGCTCCGGTCTTGTTCGTGAAAAAGAAGGACGGTAGTATGAGGATGTGCATAGACTACCGCGAACTAAACAAGTTGACGGTGAAGAATCGGTATCCATTGCTGAGGATTGATGATTTGTTTGATCAGCTCCAAGGTGCCAGTTGGTTCTTGTGGATAGATCTTCGATCTGGCTACCATCAGTTGAAGGTGAAGGAGCAGGATATTCCTAAGATAGCTTTTCGTATGCGTTATGGACACTATGGGTTTCTCGTTATGTCCTTTGGTTTGACTAACGCGCTTACTACTTTTATGGACATGATGAATCGAGTGTGTCGGCTGATGTTAGACAAATTAGTGATTTTGTTTATCGATGATATCATAATTTATTCGAAAAGCGAAGAGGAGCATGTCAGTCACATTCGAAGGTGTTGGAGAGATTAAGAAAGGAGAAGTTGTATGCCAAGTTCTCCAAGTGTGCGTTCTGGCTATGCGAAGTTCAGTTCTTAGGTCATGTAGTGAATCCTGAGGGGATTATAGTAGACCCGACAAAGGTGGAAGCGGTGATCAATGGAATACTCCAAAGACGCCATCTGAGATCCGTAGTTTCTTGGGGTTGGCGGGATATTATCGGAAATTCATTTTAGACTACTCTAAGATAGGTTCTCCACTAACTAAGTTGACCCGAAAAGATGTGAAGTTTGTATGGGGTCAAGCTCAAGAGAGTTATTTTGAGGAGTTATAAAGTAAGGTTGACTCAAGCTCCATTCTTGTCACTACCCGAAGGAAGCGGAGATTTGGTTGTGTGTTGATGCAGCAAGGAAAGGTTATAGCTTACGCATCCCGACAATTGAAAGTTCATGAGGTTAATTATCCTACTCATGACTTGGAGCTAGCAGTTGTGGTCTTCGCGTTAAAGATTTGGAGGCACTACCTGTACAGGACGAAGTACATAATATTCACGGAGCACAAGAGCTTGAAGTACTTCTTCGAGCAGAAGGATTTGAATATGAGGTAGAGGTGATGGTTGGAGCTCATAAAAGATTATGATTATGAGATCCATTACCATCCGGGCAAGGCCAATGTGGTGGCGGACACCCTTAGCCGAAATGAGAGACCCGAGCCTATTCGGGTGAAGGCTTAACAGTTAGTGATGACCTCCGATGTGATGAAGCAAGTCAAGGAGTTTCAAGATGAGGAATTGAAGGAAGATCATCTTAACTCTGAAAGAATGAGAGGTATGGTCTCGGAGTTGAGTGAAAACACTCATGGTGTTAGAACCGGATTCAGAAGAATATGGATCCCTCGTTATAGAGACTTACGTGGGAAGATAATGGATGAAGCTCAAAAGACTCGATACTCCATTCATCCCGATGCCACAAATATGTATCAAGATATGTAGAAAGATTATTGGTGGCTGGGTATGAAGCACGATGTAGCGGAGTATGTGAGTAAGTGCCTTACTTGCTCGAAAGTGAAGGCCGAACATCAGAAGCCGTACGGGAAGATCCAACCCCTAGATATACTAGAGTGGAAGTGGGAGCATATCACAATGGAATTCATCATGAAGTTACCACGTACCACGAAAGGGTATGATGCCATATGGGTGATATTTGATCGTTTGACGAAGAGTGTTCACTTCCTACCGATCTGTGAGACATATTCATCTGTGAGACTCGCGGATTTATTCATCAAGGAGATTGTAAGTCACCATGGTGTATCGGTGTCTATTGTGTCAGATCGTGACACCCAGTTTACATTCAAGCTTTGGAAGAGATTTCATGATGCCATGGGGACAAGGTTACATATCAGCACGACTTATCATCCCCAGACAGATGGTCAGTCTACTTCGAGCATGTGTTATTGATTTTGGAGGAGGTTGGGATGACCACTTACCCTTAACTGAGTTCTGATACAATAACAGTTATCATGCCAGCATTGGTATGCCCCCTTATGAGATGTTATATGGTAGGAGATGTAGAACACCCGTTTGTTGGGGTGATATTGGTCAGAAGGAGTTGGGAAGTATTGAGGTGATTGAGGCTATGAATGAGAAGCTTGAAAGGATCAAAGCCTTCATCAAGGCAGCCAAAGATAGGCAAAAGTCGTATGCCGATAAGAGACGTAAACCAATTGCATTCCAGGTGGGTGATAGAGTTATGTTGAAGGTCTCACCTTGGAAAGGCATCATTCGGTTCAGGAAGCAGGGCAAGTTGAGCCTAAGATACATAGGGCCTTTCCGAATCATTGCTCGAGTAGGAGAGGTGGCCTATAGGTTGTAGTTACCCGATGAGTTAAGTGGAATTCATCCAACATTCTATGTATCTCATCTAAGAAAGTGTTTAGCTAATGAAGATATAGTTGTACCACTAGTATATATTGAAGTTGATGAACGGCTCAATTATGTGGAGCAATCAGTGGTGATCATCGATCGTAAGGAGAGGAGGTTAAGGAATAAAGTGGTTCCCCTAGTGCGTGTATATTGGAAGCATAGGAAGGGATCCGAGTCTACGTGGGAGACTTACGAAGAGATAAGGCGGCATTACCCACATCTGTTTAAGGAATAACAGGTTTCAGGGATGAAACCTATATAAGGGGGTGGACTTGTAACACCCAAATATTTTTTAAACGGGAAATGAAGAATAAAATGTAGGAAAAAGAAAGAAACACAATTCAACCCAAGTTGAGGGGCTAAATGTGTCAAAAGGACAAAAGCTATGAAAAGTTGGTGTAAAAGTGGGCATGGCCGCCAACACCTTTCTGCATATGTTCTTTCAACCAGATTTAGAGAGAGAAAGTGAAGGATCTCTAGGGTTTTGAAGAAGAAGAACAAGAAATTTGAATTCAAGGTAAGAATTCACCATGTTCTTAGTCATGAAGGACCTTTCTACATATGTTCTTGGCCGGCCTATGCCTTGGTTGTATGCTTATGTGTTTGTGTCTGTTCGGGTATGTTTTTTGGTGGGATTTAGGTGGTTGACCTCATAGTGAAAACGGGTTCAAAGAAGCCATACTCGAGGTTGTCTAAGGTGAGTTCTAGAACCCCCTTTTTACATGTTTTAATGGGTGTTTGCACCCGCATGATTATGTGTCTATGCATTCAGGTGGGGTATGATTATGGGTGATTATGATGCTATGATTGTGTTATGTTCATGTTTTGTTGCTTAGAATGCTAGAACTAGGCTCAAAACATGATGTACGTTGATTTGGGACTGAATTATGATGATAATAATGTTAGTTAGTTGCCCATGCGCTTGGAGTGGCTCATGCGCCTAACGGATGAATTTTCCTAAGTGTTGTCCCATGCACCCGAAACCCATGCGCCCAAACAATAGCCATGCGCCTAGAATAAGCTGGAAATTTACTAAGTGTACATCCGCCTAGAACAGCCCATGCGCCTAGAATTGCCTAGAATGACTAAGTGTTGGGCCAT
This sequence comes from Flaveria bidentis, assembly GCA_018326385.1. Lineage (NCBI taxonomy): Eukaryota > Viridiplantae > Streptophyta > Magnoliopsida > Asterales > Asteraceae > Flaveria > Flaveria bidentis. Next base: position 914 of record BJCM01067224.1, on the reverse strand, counting down.
GCGTCCTAATAGTGCCAATGCGCCAAGATGCTTCCCATGCGCCTAAGTGTTCCCATGCGTCCAGAAGGCCATGCTCCTGCATAGTGCCCATGCGCCTAGGACTTAGATTATTTTTCTAAATTTTGGGGAAAATGTAAAGTGTAGTCTTTGACTTGAGGAGGTTCCTAGGGGACGTAAGTTGACTTTATGATGTCATATATGAGGTGATGGTGGATGTTATGATATGTGTCATTGCAGGACTGGTGAAGGGGGTCACTTACAACACAACAACACAAAGAGGAGATTAGCCAAACTTAATCAAATAGTAAATTGGATTAACCACAAGTAAGACACTAAGAACACAAGTAATAAGTAAGAGACAGAACAAGAGAACACAAGTGTTTGGTTTTCAAGGATGCAGTATGTTGCTTTCTCAAGTTCTATTACAAGTGTAACAAAGCATAAAGGAAAGATACAAGAACAAGTAATACTTATACTACATCCTACAGCTGGCCATACTATGAAAGTCAGCTGGATACAATTGACTAGACACAAACAAAACCAATTGTAACGTCAAAAAGCAGATTGCCTTTTGACTAGTGGCTATGACATGCCATAGCTCACATCCTTATCTATTACAAAATGGATAAAGTACATGAAGTAGAAAGTTTACAGACTCAAGACCTCAATGTACACTTACCAAAAGCATGGACCTTTTCACCAACTCATGTAAGTTGGTGACTTTACAGAGTTGCAGCGAAAAGGGGTCCAGCTTTATGGAAAAGTACATCAGATAGAGCATGTGTTAAAAGTCTTCAGAAGAAACATGTCTTCATGAATTGAAGCTTTGGAAGACTTTGTCTCTGAGGCTTCGGAAGACTTCATCTTTGGCTTCAGAAGATATTGGTTTTGGCTTTGGAAGATTTCACACTTAG
>BJCM01067222.1:0-13160 GCA_018326385.1 Flaveria bidentis | reverse complement strand
GATACCATGATAGCCGGTTACAGCAGGTCGGACCAATGTTAAGGATTGAAATAGGAATTGAACAAATAAGGAAGGAAAGCTTTATTGATAATCTTTAAGGAAAAGAAAAACTCAATGATAAACCAGGGAATAATCCCTAATCTCCACACAAGGAGCCCAATTCTGTTATAACAAACTAAATCATGCCTCTCACCTAGTCTAGCTTTCCTATATATAACCACAATATTCTAACAAACTTCCTAGCCACTATTAACATTTCCCTTTTGCCCCCTTCGAGAATAAACGAATAGTAAAGGTGGTTTTTCCTTTCTCCCTTTGTGTTTCATTTGTGTATCACTCCACATAATACAAAACATGTTTAAAAGCAACATAATTATATATAAAAAAAACATATATTCTCATTAAACCAACTGATAGTTCTAAAAATGCAGAATTATAAAAAAAAACCATATCCAAAATAAGTAAAAACACAAAACAGGTGAGTTGAATTTGACATTAATTTTTCAATGAATTTGATTGAAATTCATTCATTGAACACTAATGGAAATTAAATTTGATTGAAATGCATTATGGATTCTGGAATTCGATTGGTCTAGGGGAAATTAAACACAATTCGATTGAACCACAAAGTCAAAATTCGATTGAAATGCATTCTGGAATTCGATTGAACACAATCGAACCACAATCGAACCGCGAGCGACTGGGTCGCTATCAAATGCGAATGGGACCGATTCGAACCAATTCGAAAATCGCTGGACTTTGAGCGAATCCTGTGACTATGTACAAGTACTGATAATTATATAACATACATATATCTATCTATATTTACTTTTTTCATTGATTTCAGTGTCCACTTCTTAACATAACTTATTGCCCTTCAACTGAAGCTGATCTTTCATCTGGGAAGAATCTGGTAACGGATATGCTTACTTAATACCTAATATCTTCCAATGCACAAGGAAATGGCATAAATCTTAGTAATCTACATATATGCGATAAACTAAACCGATTTTATCACATTTACTGCAGGTGGTTGTTATCTACAATTCCTTGGGGTGGAAAAGATCTGATGTTATAAGACTTCCGGTAAGTATTGCATTGGGTTCTTCTATATTATGTAAAATTGGTAATATGGTTTTTGTATATATCTTATATCATGCATGTGTTATTATTATTAACAGGTTGCGAGTGAGAATATTGCCGTCTATGATTCCAGTGGGAAACCAGTTGAATCTCAGCTTCTCCCTGTAGTAAAAGAGTCAATATCCGATAGAAATTACTATGCCACTGCATATACGGGTAAATCACCAAGTTCTACCCCCAAATACTGGCTTGCATTTACAGCTTCTGTACCACCTTTGGGTTTTAGCACATACGTCATCTCTAGCACAAACAAACCAGGTAAAAGTCCAATATTTTGTATTAATTACATTTATTTGAACGTTGAACAATGTTTTTGATTAAAACTACTACGCAGCTTCAAATTTTGTAAAAGAAGCGATCTACAAGAACACTGAAACAGGAAAAGATAATATAGAAATCGGGACAGGAAATCTGAAGTTAATATATTCTGGAAGTGAAGGAAAGCTTTCTCATTATGTTAATAGTCAAAGCTCTGTAAGTACATTATCATTATTCGGTTCAGTATTTTTTATAAGACATGCCATATGTAATTTGATTATTAGTTTGTTGTGCTCCATATTTGAAATAACCAGTTGAGTTAAATATTATTATCATTTATATTTCTAATGTGTATCTCACCTGTCTGATGTGTATCTCACCTGTCTGATGTGTATCTCACCTGTCTGATGTGTATCTCACCTGTCTGATGTTGGGTTATGAAAGATTGATGCCTCTATGAAGCAATCATATAGCTTTTATGCTGGATTTGATGGCACTACGGGGGAGCAGGTAGTTTTATAATTGTTTTCATTTGTTATTTTTTTATTGCTGTTTTCATATATGTGTATATATATATATATATTTGTCTCTGTGGACAATGTTTATTTGTACATGTCCGTAGCAAATGAACCCTCCTCATAAGAGTTTATTTTTCTTGTTCAGGCATCTGGAGCTTATGTTTTCCGTCCAAATGGTACATATCCTATTGCTTCTCAGGAACAGGTATAAAACTTTTCTCATACAATCATCAATTTGATCTATAACCAACTTCCAGATTAACTAAAGCTCAATGGAATTTCAGAATATAACAGTTTTAAGGGGGCCAATATACGAAGAAGTGCACCAGAAAATAAATTCATGGATTTACCAGGTAATAAATTATTTAATCAACATTCTTTCTTGATTAGTTTATAGATAAACCCATGGATTGATTATTGAGTTTTTCTTTTCATGCTTGATAGATCACTAGAGTGTACAAAGACAAGGAACATGCTGAAGTTGAATTCACTGTAAGTTCATTTTTCATTACTTTTGTTTTTTCGAGGGTATGTTTTATCGCCGTCCTCTGAATTTCAGGTGGGCCCCATACCTATTGATGATGGAGTTGGGAAAGAGATTGTAACTCAAATCACAACTACCATGAAGAGCAATAAAACATTTTACTCCGATTCTAATGGTCGAGATTTCATTGAACGGGTACGTTTTAGCACCATATCAAAAGTTTAGTATATGATTTTCTTAATCATATCATTCCACATGTATATAACATCATCTTTTCCTTGAAGAAACACATAGGTCATAACTGAAATAAATTTATGTGGCAGATTCGAGACTACAGAGCTGACTGGGATCTTGATGTGAATCAACCAATAGCAGGAAATTACTATCCGGTATGTTTTTTATTCCTTTGCATATACAACTCAAAGCTGTACTTCATGTATATTAGCTAAAATTTGTATTATGTGGTAGATAAATCTTGGAATTTACCTAAAAGACGAAAAAAATGAGCTCTCGATTTTGGTAGATCGATCCGTTGGTGGATCCAGCATTGTTGATGGGCAATTGGAGTTGATGCTCCATAGGTACTTTTTCCTTGATGATGTCACTAGTTCTCACAGTCAATAACTAAACAACTCCTTGATAATTAAACACATTATTTATATTTAATGATGGATAATCACTTTTGTAGGAGACTGCTCTATGATGATGGAAAAGGTGTTGCAGAAGCTCTAAATGAAACAGTTTGTGTTGGTAACGACTGTAGAGGATTAGCGGTAAGCTATTTCTACAAGTTCACTGATTTTATAAGCTAAGCATTTCTTAATTAATCACATCAATGATGCAAGTATGGTATTTAGCATTGCTAGTTTCTTATGTTGAGGAACTTGTGTGTACAGGTTCAAGGGAAATACTATATTAGAATCGATCCACTTGGAGGGGGTGCCAAGTGGCGCCGGTCATATGGTCAAGAGATCTATTCTCCACTTCTTTTGGCCTTTACTGAACAGGTGAAAGGGACTGCATCTTTTAGTGCTGGTTTAGAGATTCATAAATAGTTATTTTAGTTATATTATATCATGTTTTACAGGATGGAAATAAAGGGACAAATTTCCAAGTCTCGAAATTCTCAGGAATGGATTCTACCTACAGTCTCCCTGAAAATGTAGTATTGCTAACACTTCAGGAGCTTGAAGATGGAAACGTTCTTCTCCGTTTGGCACACTTATATGAGGTTTTAGATCTTTCCTTCACGTAGATGAAATATGTATAATGGGCAGGCTGGGTAACAAATCAAAGCCCCTGATCATTGGGTTGGGTCGTCCTAAAACACTTTTTAAACCTCGACTACATTATTATTACAATAGTAATTTAACTTTTTGAATAAAATAATTTAGAAGGCTGTATGCATTCAACTCGTTTGTCCCGTTTCCTCCCTAGCTAGGTTTCCATTTTAACCATTTGACATGTTACAAATATAACCCAAATCGACTCATGTAACATGGGTTGACATTGTGACCTCTAGTTGAAATATCTTAAATTTCTTTATTTTTTCCTGGTTTTAGGTAGGAGAGGACAAGGATCTCTCGGTCATGACAAGTGTTGAGTTGAAGAAATTATTTGCAAAGAGGAAGGTAAAATCAGACATACATCTTATCATAAGTTCATATCTACTTTTTGTATGAACCTCTTTATAATGTTATTATCTTTTCATCTTTGAATTGTTTAAGATAATCAAAGTATCAGAAATGAGCTTATCTGCTAATCAAGGAAGGGAGGAAATGGAAAAGAAAAGATTGGTGTGGAAAGTAGAAGGGTCAAAGAATGATGAACCTACACTTCAGAGGGGTGGACCTGTTGACCCCAAAAAGCTGGTTGTTGAACTGTCCCCGATGGAAATACGAACCTTTATCGTGACTCTTGGTAACACGATTTCTAGGAGATTGGTCAGCTCGGATCTTTCGCTGCAATAATCTGGTTCGTATTGCTCTAGTGGTTGGACTGTTTATATTAAATAAAGCCATCTATTAGAGATGATAGTTTTTTTTTATAATGTCCCCCTCCCACAATAAGTTTTCTTTTGATAGTTTTGATTTGTTAGAATTGTTTGATCATCAGGAACTAATAATTTAGTTGGGTCTTTTTTTTAGTATATTCATGTTTTCTGGTTTCATTTGCTCTGATGTGTGGTTAAAAGTGACGGTTTCGATTCATTAAGTCATGAGCGTGTTTGGGTTGTTATGAATTATGATTATGTTTTACTGTTAACACAACTTTTAGCTAGAAATACAAACCGAGTCAAATGAGTGGAACTAATGTATATCACATCATAAATAGTTTCTTTAAAGAGTTAAATTAAAATATAACAATAGTCTTTATATTTGCAATCAATGTATTATGTATTATTATTATATATAATTCAAATCTGGATTATGTGCGGAGTTGGGGATTTAAAAGTGTTATTTTAGTAAACTAAATGCTATATTAAAATGACAATCTAAAATCTTAATGAGGTTTTAAGTTGGGTCTTTGTGAGGTTTAAAAAATAAAACTGACATGAAGTTCTTGACACTAACTACAGACACTGTGATCATCATTCTTTCTTGTGTTTACCACATATTCTTTTGGACTCGGGTTTAAGACACTAAAATAACTTAAAACTGTTTTTGTTTTCATAAAAACAAATTTAAAAAGCATGCCTTAAAAAGGTTAACCACAAAAATGGTTATTTACCGTTACAAATAATGTAGAATGTGAACTTGGATTACATTATTACAATAGAGTCTTATCTAACACTACATCTATATGTCGATTTTATTTAAAAGGGAATAACAAGATTAGTTTTATTTATGATTCATCATCCACCCCTTACATGATGTTGTTAACGAAATCATAATAGTTTTGACAATAGGGTATGTTATTGATACACTCCATTTATTTTATTTTTTTATATCTTTCTAACAAGTATACATACATATAAATACATGAAGAGAGATAAAGACAATAGGGTGCTTCATTAACATAAATGAATGTTTATATAACTCAACCCTTTGACAATATAACTTGATCAATTAAATATCTTATTTACAATTGGGATTTTATTATAAATAAACAAACGAATAACACATCGGTGCATAGGGCTTTTAAAGCCCGTACGAAGTGAATGCAACAAGTAGTTGCAAGTGATGCATATACCTAATCAATATAAGTTTTAAAGTTTAGTACAACGGCTATACTTTTTTTTAAAACATACAATTTGAGCGTAACAACCAATTAATTGAAAGAATAAAAGACAAAGCTCAAGTATTATTCATTTATTTGTATATATTGTCTATAAATGTATATGACAACTAATCTTACAATACAAAATTAACTACTGTATGAAAAATAAAGTAAAGATAGCAGTTCGAACTTCACGTTTAATGAACACGCCTCCGCTGTGCAACGTAGTCTACATTGCCTCATACGTCTAGGGCTGGGTCACTCCGCGAAGGCTGGTTAACGGGTTTAGTAACATGTATTTTATTCCTCTTTTTCCTTTTTTTTTTAAATTAATTGTATACTATACTATTCGGGTAGTCCGACTCCGACCCATTCTCATCTACCATGTGCGCTCAAGGCGCATTTTAGAGAGCGACCACAACAATCCGTCACCAAATTTGGAATCCGCCTCCGGACCCTTAGAAATCCATCTGACAAGTATCTCTGATGGCGACGGAGAAGAACGATGTGTCTTCTATGGAAGTAGACGACCACCAGATCACCACCGATCCCAAGTTCTCAATCAACGGTTTGTCCCTAATCGCACACAAACACATGTACATGTATTCACACACGCACTATACACAATTACTCTCACGAAACTTATGTACTTGTGTTGATGAATTGATTGAAGTAGATTGATATGTGAATTGTAAAATCTGGTGATGTGTGCAGTGTTGCAGCTCTTAAAATCCTCGCAGATGCAGCATGGATTACGTTTTGGGGACTACACTCGCTATCGGTAATGTTGGACTTTTGTGTCGATTATAGGTGCATATCTAGGGTTTGTGAACTTTAAATCGGATTTGCTATTATAGGAGGTATTGCTCTGCTCGGTTGAGGAGATTGTACAAATCGTTGAAGTTCACTCATGGGCGTGGAAAGTATACCAAAAAGTCTATTTCAGCTTCTACTGTAACTGAAGTTAGGTATGTGATTCTGTAATCGTTGTGAATCGCCTGAATTTTATATTTGTTTTGGTGTGATGATGATGAACTGTTACGAGGATTGATTGATAGGGGTTACTGATATTGAGACTAGTTTTCTTGCTTGTCAAGTTAAGTGGATCGAATATACTGAATAGTACCTGGCCTGCACCAAATGCCTACATCTGGTGAGGCGGTGTAGATTGCGGTTTTGGTACTCATTTCTAACTTACCACTTAAGCAATTATATGTTGACGAAAAGAGAAGGGTTGGAATCCTTGGAGGTTTGAGGTCTAGCATTAGGACATGCATATATGTTTCCTCATCATATACATTCATTGGTGATATTGGTTAGCATTTGCAGCTATTGAGCATTAAGGAACGTTGGTGTACTGACAATTTCTCACTTGATTAATAAGTGCATCTAGTTAAATTTTAGACTACCTTAGAGAGTGATGCATGGATCCAAGGCAATGAAAAAGCAAAATCTAGTAATAAATTATTAATATTTAACCCCCTACAGCTTACGTTCTGTTATTAGTAAACTTTAGTGTTTCAAGGCAACTGCTAAGTCAGTCAGAAAGCAGGTGAGGATTAGCTGTTTGGACCTTAAAACGTATCTCAGCTGGTTTTAACAGCTTGTTAAATTGTTTGTTTTTGGCGTCAAGTGTCAACCATCATTATATGCGCTTTCATTGTCTGTGAATTATCTTATTTATGTTTTGTTGATTTAAGAAAGGTTTCAGCAATATGTGTGATGTGTCTACTTCGGAAGCAACAATTATAACTCTAAACAATCAAATTCTTTAATGGAAAGGTCTTTTATTAATTAACATTTTTATTTCTGAGCTAAAAACATTTTGGGCCTGCAATAGGTTTCTCCATTTGGTTCTCTACACAGCTGAAAGAGCATGGAGCCATGCAATGGAGAAGAGACAGCTTCCAGATGGTCCAAATGCACGTCAAAGAAGCTACTTGATTGGTCGGTTGCGTAAAGCTGTAAAATGGGCTACACTTTTTGCAGAATTATGTGCTATCAAGGGAGATTCTAGAACATCATTGGAAGCCGAGGTATGGTTATTGGCAGGTTGTTTAGAGTTGTAAATTTTAATACAATAAGCGGATGACGTATCAACGTGTGCCATCTTTCTCTATTTGCTGAACAAGTTGATTACAATTTGCAGGCTTATGCCTCATTTATGAAAGGTAATTTATTGTTTGAGCAAGACCAGAATTGGGACATTGCATTGAAGAGCTTCAAAAGTGCTAGGCAAGCAATGTTTTTTACGGAAGGAGGTTTTTGCTTATGTGTTGGTCTTTGTCCCCTCACTTACATTTAGTTTAAACAATTTAAACAGGGTTGTTTACGAGGAACTTGGAAAATATGGAGATCTGGATAATCAAGTTTTGTGCCGTGAGCGTGTTGAGGAACTAGAACCAAGTATACGCTACTGTTTGCACAAAATTGGTGAATCAAATTTACAAGCTTCTGAACTTGTACACATAGGCGAAACTGAAGGACCTGCACTGGACCTTTTTAAAGCTAAATTAGAGGTAGGTTAATAATTAAATTAACTCGTTCAGTTCTACAGGCTTGATCCATTCTAATAAATACATTACATATCTAGATGAGTGGACTTGCTTCTTTATGAACTATAATAATTAAATTCACTCAGATCTAAGTTTCTTACATCATCTTGTATCTATTTCAGGCTGTTATGGCAGAAGCTAGATCTCAGCAGGCTGCATCCATGACTGAATTTCATTGGCTTGGTCATAGATTTCCCATATCAAATGCAAAGACCAGGGTTTCCATATTGAAAGGTTAGTCACCAGTTTTTGGAGATTTAAGGGTGGGTCAGAATTACTAATGCGCAGTTGCCAAGTTATCTGTTTATGTTTTGTTCCATCTGGACTTGACTAGAAATGGCAAGAATTAGTGTTAGAAACATTAGTATGCATGAGTTCCTTCTATACGAAAAATATAGTATGTGTAGGAGTAAGCCTGCCCTTACATGGTGATTAATTTGAACACTTCTAGAATTTTCATTTCCCCATTTTTTCCATTTATGTTTTTCTTTTGAGTTACTCACCTTTTGTGGTGGTATTTTCAAAGATTGTGTTTTAATATGTATACTCTCTTAACACAATAGAACTTTTGTTGGTTAAAATTGGTGTCGATTCTCATCATTCACTTTTGAATACTTTCCGCATTGGAAGCTTCAATTTTGTGATATGTTACTGCTTGAATTTGGCAGGAAAGCAGTCTATCTTATTATCTCATCACTATGTTGTGTATATTAATGTGAAAGCTACAGGCTTATATTTTTTTGTGCTTTGTTGTATATAATTAATCACTTCTTTGAATTCTTCTGGCACTTATGTGATATATATGACTTATTTTTTCAGCTCAGGAATTGGAAAAAGAACTTCATGATCGAATGGAAGGTGCTCTTCCAGCTGAGAAAAAACTTGCCGTTTTTGACAAAATTTTTGCTGCATATCATGAAGCCCGGGGGTCCATTCGCAATGACCTGGTATGTAGTGGTAAACTATTTAGTTAAAGCTTAGGTGTTTGGTGTGCCACTGTGCTGGTATCAGTGAAGGACTGGAATAGACTGTGATACTGGAATGGGAAAAAGTTGACTATAAATTCTGATGGAATGGACTATTCCTGAAGGAATGTGCATACTTACCTTTAGTTGGTTTTCCTTCTACAGGCAGGGGTGTCTTCTTTTCCGGTCCATCATGACTGAGATGAAAATTCATACTTTAACTAAATTATTTTTTACATGTAAAAAAATAACTAGAAAACGTACTTTTCTTTGCTGAAAATCTTAAATAGCTTATATCAACTTGTAAGAAAGGTTGTATGAAAGAGAGATAATATATATTATACGCACATTATTGTCTTTATATATAATACAAAAAGCTCATACTAAAGTTTGAAACTCTTTCTACTCCTGCATGCCAACCAAAATGTTACTTGGATTGTGTTTGCTTTTAGGCTACTGCAGGTAGCTCTGAAAACATAAAGGATGATTTGAGTGGGCTTGACAAAGCTATAGGTGCTGTGCTAGGGCAAAGAACCATTGAACGCAACCAACTGTTGGTTAGCATAGCTAAGAGTAAACTTAGCAAGGCCCGTGATGAGAAGAATGAGAAAGTCACCAAACCTGAAGAACTTGTGAGGTTGTTTGATCTTCTTTTACAGGTACAAGGTTATAATGTTTCAGTTTATAGAGGATGCTTTGCACTTCAATGTTGATTTTAACAGTATTGGTTGAAAAAAAGGGTGGTTTGGATAACATGTCAAACACAGGGTTAGGTCAAAATGGGTGATTTAGGTATGGGTTGGGTTGACAGAAAATGCTTCCTGCTTGACGTATTTTACAACTTTTGGTGTATTGAATATAATTGCTAATGCTATATTATTTCTGTAATCTGAAAATTTGAACAGAATGATTAACAAGTTCTAATGTAATGTACACATTGAACGGGTTTTGATTCTTTAAACCTGTTTCCTGTTAGCTATTTTTTATTTAATTTTACCTGCTACAGATAAAACATAACCAACCTCAATAATCTAGCTATCTTATACTAATTGCCACTGTTGTGCTGCTGACAAATGTTTATTATTGTTGATTATAGAATACATCAGAACTTTCTGATTTGTTGAGTTCTGGAAGAGACAGAAAAGAGGAAGAAATAGCATTACTGGAAGAATGTGAAGTCAAAAGCCTCATTTTTCGAGCCGAAAGGTTTGTGTGGCACTGTTTCTCCATCAAACTTTTTCTGCAGATGTGTGATTTTTTTTTCATTTCAAATATACTAGGTGAAATTTATGATCAGCCTATTTAGACAAGATGCCATGTATGGCTGTTTGACAAGTATATTTAGAATCTTGTTCTGTTGTGGCCGACACACATTGAAATGGCAAAATAACTGAAAATTTCTAATTGTCAATATCTTATATCTGTTTATGGAAGTGTAGTTCACTACTGTTATCAAATAACGATCTCAGTAATGGACTAAATGTGAAAGCAATTAATGCTATGCATCGAGCCTCTTGCATGCTAGAATCTTGTTATGACCATTTAGGGTTGGATTCTCTTATCTTCACTCAGGGTTTTCTATACTAGTTCTGAACAATTAAGGTTAGAAATTGGGAAAAAACCCACCTGAGATGTTTGCCAAAAGTAATTTCTCATCCCACTAAAGAACAAATATATCTGAAAAGCAATGTTTGATTAAATCAATAATGAAATGGTCTGACCCTTAGATTCTTGAAACAATCATAGAAGTTGCATTCATGATAAATAAAATAACACAACCAAAGTAGTCTTATTCATTTTTTTCTCGCAGGTGTTTTTTCTTGGCCAAGTCTTATAGCTCAGCTGGGAAGAGGACAGAAGCATATTCTTTGTTTTCTCTTGCTCGCTCTCTGGCTGAAAAGGCGTTGAAGACACTTAGGAGCATGACCAACCAAGATCAGGTTTTATTCTGTAAAAGTAAATAAAAAGGTTTAGTAAGCATCAGCTCTATATTTATGATTGATTTTTTTTTTCTGTGACAGGTGATGATCAAAGAATTGGAGACATTGTATAACAATTGCAGATCCAACAGTTGTATTGAACATGCAATGGGGATTATGGAACATGAGAAGGCTCCTGAGGATCTTTCAAAAAAGATTTCTACTGTATCAATATCTGGGATTGATAAAAAGGTATGGATTAGAAAGAAAAATAATCTACCACAAACACAGCTGCTTCATACAGTCAATTATTACATATTGTCCGCTTGAATTTATTACAAAATATGACTAAGGATGCTTAGGTACAGGCTCATAGTCAAAGCACTTCATTAAGCCATAATATGGTTTGTCATATAATAGATTAACACTTCATATCTTGTTAGAAGTCACTCGTTTACTTCTGAATGGGTTGGACTTGGATGATATTTCAATACTTACACAGGTCAAGTGGGTAAAATCAACATTAGCTTAAAAGGAGTGGGTTTAACGGGTCAAAAGTCACCCAAAGTGTGTTTTTAATGCATAAAACCTTAAATCAGTTTATTTATGTAGTAGAGTATAACTGAAATTACACTTTTTGGCTAGTTACCTAAATTTCCATTTTGCTATGTCTATTTATCTGTTGCATTAACTTTGTGCTAGTTTTACATGCATCAAATTTACACCAGAAAATTTTAATTTTCAGGCTGAAAAGTTCCTCCTAGAGAAATTGGATTCTTATGAGTCCGCTGTTGGTGATTCAACCACAAAAGTAGCTCCTCGTATTGCAACATACCAGCCATCCTTCCAAGCAATTGCTCGCAACCCCATAGTTCTTGATCTTGCCTATAATTCAATCGATTTCCCATCAATTGAGAACAGGATGAAGAAAGACAAAAAGGGTTTCATGAGTAGGCTCTGGGGCTAAGTTATACAATCAGGATTCAGGTTGATTTTCATTTAAGTTACTTGGATTCTAAAGAATTTTGTAACAGTAATATCGGTTTTCTGGTAGCTTTGTGTTGCTTTTGAACAAGTTTCTGATGAGAATGTGAACTTTGATCATTGAAATTAAACGAGGGATAAACTTTATGTTTTCTGAAGGATCACGTTTTTTACCGCACATGGATTCATAACCTAGGACAATCGACCCACAAGTAATTGAAAAAGGTTTATAAAGTATAATTTGATTAGGTAATATGTTAATTCAGTTTAAATTAAAGTTTTAAAACTAATTTATAGTTATAGTCATTTTATTAGTGTTTATTAAGATAAAAGTGTTTATAATTATACAATTTAGCTAAATAAATAATCTAATTATACAGTATTAATGTGAAAAGGTGAAATTGTGATAATTATATCAACTTATGTTTTTCGCAAAACTAACATTGTATTGTTCATAAAAAATAAGATTTATTTATAAATGTCGTGACACTAATAACGATGAAGTATCACCGTTAAATTTCTTATGTTCAAATAATCTAATCTCTAATCGAGTAAACTTTAATAAAAGTGACGATCAATGATTTATAGCATCGGCAATGGTAAGGTGAACAATGTTTGTGAGTTGACATGGATCCCTCATGGCAAAGTAAAAGAACATACATCTCATGCTTGCTTTCAATTGTACGTAACTACGAATAGTAGAATAACGAGGAGACTGTGAGACGAGACAATGGAGAGGTCCATGGACGTATGATTAGAGCCTAGAGGCATCACAAACGCTAAGCATCTCCAATAGAACGTTTTTAACCCTTAAAAACGTCATATAATCCGGTTTTTAAACCAAGAACCATTGAGATGTTTGTTTTTTAAGGTATAATTTATGAAGATGAATACCAAAAAACATCTGATATTTTCAGGGGTGGGTCAGGGTTAGGTTTTGATATTAAAAAAAAGAAAATAATATATTTATATTAATAAAATATTTTGTTTTTCAATATTAATTTAAGTTTTGGGCATTTTAAGTCAAACTCATGCGCTCGTACAGTATCCAAGTGCATGAACAGTACTCATACGCCTGAACAGTAAATTTAATTTTTGATTTTTATTTTTTTACA
>BJCM01067220.1:0-11427 GCA_018326385.1 Flaveria bidentis | reverse complement strand
TATATATATATATATATATATATATATATATATATATATATATATATATATATATATGTATGTACACGTATTTGGCCGGAATTTCTAAGTTTCGGCGGGAATTTTTCTAGGTCTCCGGAATCTCGTTGGAATCACGAATTTTTTGACCGATTAGGTCCGATTGTGACCAATTTTGATCGATCAACGACTAATTGGTCGATTAGGTTATATTTACTAGGTGAATGGTCGATTTGGGATTAATCGGTGATTAATCCCGTTTTTTACAATAGTGCGAGTAAGCACACTAATTCTTATTATTGAAGATTTTATATTATTTGAGGTCTTCAATATACAAAAACGAGATAATCTTTCACTAATTTAGACACTTTAAACCTCTAAGGATTGCCTAAGGTTTATATTATTCCGACTTCTTTAAGGTTTATACCATTCCAAAGTCTTTCCTTTGATGTGTGATGCTATTTAAAACTAAATACTGGTGGATAGTTAAGAGTTCTCGATGGTTAAGACATTTTAGTATTTATGAATCTGTAAGAGGCAACTAAACCATTATGATTAAGGCGTAGTCTTAATATAAGTATGTTTGAATAGATAAGTGAACAAACTCAAACTATAATGCATACATGTCATACCCTTGGTATCCTTTGCACGAATTTTAGGGATAATGTATTTGGTGACCACCCAAGTATTCAACTTTATTGATTAAGGCCACCATATAAAAAAAGTATGAAACTAACCTTACAAACCGTCGAAGTATGTATTTGGTATTGTTTATAGCAGTTCCAGTTATGAGTATGTCGAATGGTGAAAGTAAAATTGCCTTTAATAAAAAAACAAGAATTTGATGTCAACACCTCATCAAAGATATTATTGTCTTTTAATAAATTTGAAGGGCATTTTTTGTCGTACAACATATGTTTACAGAAAAAAGCGTACGTAGTACTTGACTTAGCTCCCGCTTTACGCAGGATCCAGGAAGGTACTGGATCGCTTCGCAATCTGATGTAAGCAACCTTACTTACACTTTGTGTAGGAGGCTATTTCCCACGCCCTTGATGTTGGGTTATGAAGCCTTTGATGATGCGATGGTTTTGGTTGACACACATAGAAGCATGGAAGGACTGTTTTTAGGTGTTTAATCAAAGGGCCCATTTATTTTTGTTTCTTGGTATCTAAGTTTATAACCCTAGGTCCCTAGTTATCTTTCTACATATACCCATGATGTAATTCTAATTTTTTAGCACTTGAATAAAGAGAAAACCTAGTTGCAGCAAGTGGACACGGGTCACATTGATCGAACCATTATAAATCTCTCGTGTTTGTTTATTTTATGTTTTTGCGTAATAAATGTTTGTGCAAGTATGTTAATTGTTTTTGCTGCTTATTGTTTTGATTCCTAACACTTAGTTTAACAAAGCGTTTTAGAGGCACACCTAGGCGTGGGCCGATCTCAGGAATAGGTCCTTAGGCTTTAAGTAAAATCTGTCGCACCTATGACGTACAAGAGCGTCAGGACTCGCTTTTCTCGCTTAAGAGCTTTTTTCGGGCTAAAGAACTCAGAAACAATGTAGAAACAAAGAAATGATAAAGACAAGAGAGGTGGAGCTAACCGATGGTGGAGAAGCAAGCGATGACCAGATAAAGAAAAAGCTTGAAACCCAAGAAACAATGCAGACGAGAGAACGTGAATGACCCATCGCAGATGAAATCGATGAGACGAATGAGGGATGGCGATGATCTTTTAGGTTAAATGGATTCACATCTAATTTATATAAGTAATTAAATATAGTATATATCTTCCACTCATCTAAATTTTATTGGTAAAAGGATTAAGATTAATTTAAAAATATTATATTAATATATGAGCCTCGCGTACGAAAAGCCCTGCGTTTTTTGCGTCGTGCGCCTCGGTTTTGGACCCTGCTGTCTTGGTGTACTTCTCGCTTTTTAAAACAAAGTAGCAACCTTAGTAGTTGCTCCAAGGCTCTCACTCTGTATTATTACGGGAGTTGGTGTAAATGAAACCGAATACATAATTGGCTGGTTTATAAAGTAGTTTCAATACATGGATGGCCTTAATGAAGAAAGTTTAATACTAGGATGGCATGCACATATATTGTCCCTTTATTTCATTGCCATTTTTCATCCTATGTGATGTTTTAATCTATTGAAGCTCCCAAATTGTTGATCTCATAAAGAATTTAAATGCTAAATGTGGTATTAGATTTACATTGTATGATAATTATTTAACTTTCTCGGTCTTTGTCTTCTAGAATGCAGGATAAATGCAGGATTCCCTTGGTTGGATGTACCTTAACTTCACCAAATACTCTTCCAGACATGCAAATTGCACAGTTGAATCTTGATATTGCAACACAAAATGCCAATATAGTGTATTTGAAAGCACTTAAAGACTACATATATGAAAAAAGAGGTGTATTAGGAGACGGTTGGCATGTAAAATTCAAATACTCAGAAAGTACTTGCAAAAGTTTTCCAATTTATTGTGCTCCAGATGGAAGTAGATTTGATTCAATGCAAAAGGTTGCTCATTATGTTGGTTTACTATTTTCCTCCAAATCTTTTGAAACAAACGATGATGATAGTAGCATTGGACTACTGCAAAACGGGTCACAATCTGCTAAAAACATGAATTATTCTTCAAGGTCAACGAGCCGGGTCAGTAATACTGGAAATGCAGTTCAAGTGGACCCCATGGGGAATGATAACTGTGTGTCAGAGTTGTGTCATGTAAGTTTCTTAATTTGTCCTGCTTGAATGTAATACACCAACACAGGCAATTTCTAAGCTAGCCTGGTTTCTTGAGTAAGTGGTTAAAATCTGTCTATAGGTCAAGACGGGTCTTTTCTTGCAAGTTGGTTAATCTGCTCACATTTAATACACCAAATCAGGCAAAAAAAGAAATTTTGAATAGTGGTCAAGTTTTTTGGTTAATCAGTCATAAATTGGCCAATTATCAATATTGGTAAAAGAACAGGTCGGTGTCTGTTTATATATAACAGGTTGAAATGGGTCGGGTCAGGCTTCTTGAGTAAAGGATCAAAACAATCATATTTAATACATGTAGAAGTGGTCAGGGCCTTCTCTTGGGTAACAGGTTGAAAAAACCTAGAAAGTTATGAGCAAATTCTTTTGAACAGAGAAAGTTATACGCACTTGAATAGGCTTTAGGCAACTTTTAAGCTGCACACTTTTTTAGGCAAGTGAACTTATATCATATTGTTGGATTTGATGAATCAGTCTTGATCTTAATTAAGCATTTGAATAGACTTTAGGTGTCTTTCTGACACGCATGACCCTTTTCATCAAGTCAGTAAAGTTTATACATTTTAGATAAAGTATAACCAAACTCTACACATCTGTAGTTAAATGGACTTTTATGATTTTTATTGTAATTATATTGTTAATATTGTCACAGGACGGTTTTCCAGTTCAGTTTGAAGATTTCTTTATTACATCAATTGGGAAAATCGACCCGCAATTTTCATTTCACAATGCTTCCCAAATCTGGCCAGTTGGGTACAAATCTATCTGGCATGATAAGCTTACTGGGTCTGTTTTTGTATGTAGTGTATTAAAAAACGGTGACTGTGGCCCAAAATTCAGAGTAAATCGATATCCATGCACAAAACTATCAATACCGAATGCTTCAACAGTAATCTACAAACCAAAATGTGTGCCCTCTGATCAATCATGTTCTACTACTGAAAGCAAACACATGCCTTCTAATAACTTCATAAGTGGTGATCTAATTGGTGAATTTTCAGTCGAGGGTAGATCGCCATCATCTGCATGGCAAATTGGTTTAGAAACCTTATTATTTGCTTGTCGACAATCATTTCAAGATCTAAAGTTTTTAAGTTTTTGCTGTAACCATAGTCTTGAAAGTGAACATTTCTGTGGTTCATATGGTGTTGACTCATTGGACAAATTTAGGTATTGGACTGGTCAAACTAACAACATCCCGAGCTTAATACTGACTGTTGACCAGCTTGACTTTTCTTGTATGGTGCTGAGGAAATGGTTGCAACCTGATAGATTTGGTCTAGATGCAGAGTTTGTACAAGAACTCATAGAACAGCTTCTGAAGGCTTCCACTTGTTCTGGATATAAATCATTGTATGCCAGGGGTCAAAACTCGGTCTCTCATACTGTTGGAAGTGGGTTTCTTACAGCTTTAAGCAAATATCATTCTCAGCAAATGGCATTAGATACTACCACAGAAAATGAAAAAAGACTGGGTCCACCTGGCAATGCAATTGCTTCAAATATTCCTCCTGGTTTGGTTGGAATTTTTCTCCAGGTACAAAAGTATTGGTTAAGTTGAAAATTGGTAATTTTTTGTACGGCTTGAAACAGGTCACCTGAAACACTAAATCCTACATAATGTTCAAATTACCTAAAATGGTGTGTCAAATTATTCAAATATAACTACATCCTTCGTCTCGAAGTTATTGTAATTTACATATTTTCCTGATTTACCCCCAATCATCGATCTACAAAGTCAATTGGCATCTTAATGCATTAAGGGTAAAATTGGCATTCTGCAAAATTGCTAATTGAATTTACATTAATTGTACACATCTTGAACTTGTTTTTTTTGGTTTGTGGGTAGTGGTGAGCATTCAAGCAAGTACAGAAGTATTCTTTCAATATTAATCTAATATCTTTGAATTATATGATTTAGGAAGTTTTATCTATTAAAAATACACTTTGTATTGACTATTTTACACCTCTGGTGATAAAGTTTTAATTCACAGATCTGATTTTTTTAATAAATCTGTTTAGGCCTATGAGTTTTTCTTGCGGTTTCATAACGTTTTGGGGCAAGAGACACCTCTGTCCAGACAAAATCTGGAATATGAGTTACTTAATCCATGGGTTGATGGTCTAAATCCCATAACTACCGCCTACACAAAAGCCCCTGATGAAAATTTTGCTGAAGGAACAAAAGAATCTGAGTACTTTTGTCAATCACAATTAACAAACTTTCACATGGCAATGGTGAAGATGTTAGTAGAAGATATGTTATCGAACGCCGTGATTAATGATCCTCTTAATGCCTTTGAGTCAAAGTCAAGAAAAGCTAAGAAGAAAAATATGGAGGTCAAAGCCAATGTTTATGGTAAAAAGTCAAAGATTGGTATATTTCCTGTTAATGAAATTACTTGGCCCGAATTAGCAAGGAGATACATTTTGGTTTTTATGTCTATGGATGATAAATTTGAAGATTTGGAGATCACAGGCCGTGAATTTAATGAAATCTTTCAATGTTTAAATGGTAATGGGGGCCCACTTTGTGGTTCTCTTACGGGAATGGCTGCTATTGAAGCTGATGCAGTGGTAAGATTCATCAGTTTTTCTTTTATTGCCTTATTTATGATTACTTAAGAGGTGGCTAGTTCGGCTCGTTTACTTACGCATTTCATTTGGGTTACGGATCAAATATAAAAAGTAGCTGAAAGGAAATAAGTCATATGGGTTGAAAGGCAACTAAAGATGTTTTATTTAAAATATTAGGTTTTGTAAACATATATATGTATGAACTATTTATAAATATTGTAAAAATGTTTGTTTTCATCTGTAACTGTATTAAAACATTTTTCTACCCAAATCTGTTTTGATCCGTTGCATGAGCTTCCCTTAAGGTTTTCCTTTCTTTCTTTTTCTTTTTTTTTCCTTCATATTTTGCCAGGTCTCTAATATAGGTGGTGTTTGGATATGGTTTTTGAAAATGAATATTTGAATTAGTTTCTAGTGTTTGATTGACCTGTTTCTGCTTTTAATTACATGTTTATTCAGAGGTCAATTAGTCTTAAATACTCAGTTTGAGAACCAGCTGCAACAGAACTCATTATAAAATGAGAGTAGACTTGCTTATATGTCCTCATTTGGCCCTTTATTAAACTATGAATTTCTTAAAAGTTATCAGAAAAAACCTCAACACCATCAAAAGTGATTATTACAACTTCAAGCAGCAGATATACAATTAATCAACCATCTCTTTAACCTCATTTGACTACAGCTGCTCTTCTAATTTTGGTTATTTAACATTGAATTCACTTTGAAAACTCTCTCAAACACCCCTTAAAGTGTCTAAGTGTTATTAATATAAAATTATAAATTCTTTCACATATAAAAGTCTAAAAAATTAATGCTAGTTGGAATTGCATAACATGGTTCAATGCTTGTGTTTGCACACTGGAACTTAGTTTTCACCCTTCATTTTCTGTTTAACTCTTTACTCTTACCCTAAGTTCCAATTTTGTTCTTTGCAGGTTCTAGCTGAGGCATCAAAGAAAGTTTTTTCTTCTGTGAAGAGAAATTTTTTTGACTTTATCATAGATCAAAAAGATCTTAATATTAATGACTCTGCTATTGAGAAAAAGAGGACTGATAACAAATGTCCCGGGTGGATTAAGGTTCTAGAACCTATAAGAAAGCAACCAACAAATGTGGGAGCAAAAATAAGAAACCGTATTAAAAAGTCTTTAGAGAAAGGACCACCCCTGTGGGCCACAGAGATGTTGCTAAAGTCCATAAGCAAAGATGTCTACAAGGGTAATGCAGCAGGGCCCACAAAGGTTCGTATTTGAATTCATTAGAGCTGGCAATTTCAATCCATTTATGTATGGAAAACAAAAGGGGTTACGTTTAATCTCAATGGGTTGAAGGGATCCATTGTCATCCAAAGTGCATCTTTAATGTGTATAAAACCTTCTAAATCAATTTAGTCAAAAAATTAGATCAATATTGAAATAGTACTATTTTTGGAGTCATATTTGAAGCAATATTATTTAGCAAAAAGTTATAGATTTCGGACATAAATCGCCATGTAGAAAATTACCTTTACCTTCTAATGCGTATTTAATCAAAAGTTTCCCAAAGGGTTTTATGATTTGTAAAACTTTCTAGTTCAAAACATGAGTTTTTATTGCAATGGTTTAATTGTTGTAATCATATATGACATGCCACACTTGTAAATAATGATAACCTGACCCAACCTGTTGAGATAAACATGCAGTACCTGTTTTGACTAGTTGCCCAAACCCTTGTCATCTCTCTCTCTCTCTCTCTCTCTATATATATATATATATATATATATATATATATATAAATATATAAGTATGTATGTATGTATAAATTATATAGACACACACTTTACAAGTGACTTTCAGTTGGAATTATAACAGAAAATTGTTGTTGAGGTTCTTGAGAAAGTGAGATATGAAAATCCACTCACTAAAAGGAAAGCAAAAGAAAGTCTTATTATAAGGACAATATCTGATGTCATCCTAAGACGGTGTCGTATGGTGTTACGGGTTGTTGCTGCTCAAGATGAAAACAAGTTTTTTTTCAATCTCATGGCTGAATCCTTGAAACTGAATGATTTTGATGACACTGGAAATTATGAAATGATTTCAAGACCGTTAGATTTCAGGACCATTGACCTAAGATTGGATGCAGGCTCTTACAGTGATTCGCATGAATCTTTCATTGAAGATGTTCGCGAGGTATGCCATAAAAAGACAGAACCTACTGAGTACCGACACATTTTGACTTGATGTGGCATTTTAATCTGTTTGTTAGAACATGGGTCAGTTGGGTTCTATTTTATCTCTAATGGGTCAAATGCTTGAATATTAAAACATTTAGACAAAATGGAGCTGACTGAAAGTCGTCCATAGTGTATCCAAACATATGACCTAAATTGTTTTATTCAGAAAAAAAATGGGGCCCTATCTAGATAGATGTGGCAAAATGGACAGGTTGGGTGACATGTTTCAGGTTTGTGTCAAAACTCAAAAAAGGTAAAAAAAATTCATATTGGAACTGCTTGGGTCAAATTTATCCATAACATTTGTTTCCCCCTCTTATGTATAGTTTATTAAATGTGATAGTCATACTTTTATTTCTATCAATTTTTTGCTATTTTTTGGATTCACCAGCTTGCATGAATTGACCCATTCATAATTAAATGAGTTAAAAATGCCTTCCCTGTATTTGATAGATTAGTTATTTATAAACAAAAAAAGGACAGGCCTAAAATAACTCAGTGACGCATATTGTGACTAGATGTGGCATTAGAGATTTTACATAACCAGAATTGACCCCTTCTTAACCTTTAGGGTCTTCTATAAATACTAAGTATGTCAAGCATGATAATAAAACCTAAAAAAGGATGGAGCATAAAATAACTCAATGGCACATATTGTAACTAGATGCGACACTAGAGATAACATAACCATAATTGACCTATTCTTATATTTTAGCGTCTTCTGCAAAAACTTGATGTGTCAAGCCAGATAATAATAATAATGACAAATTTGAACTAACCTCTTCTTAGCTATTTTATTAGTTTACCCATTGCGTGTTAGACAGAAAACATAACTAGACTGACCCGTTCTTAAGTGGGCAAAATTGCAGGTTGGCCTGTCCATACATCATCCCTAAATTTAACTAATAAATCTGACATATATGATCTTTTGGCAGGTTTTGCAAAATTTAAGAATGGCATATAGGAGCAAACTTAAGTACCTTGAATGGATTGAGAAAATCTCAAAAAAAATCGAAGAACTGTATGAACAAGAGGTGAGTTAACTATTTGTCAAGAAATTTACGTTCCTTTTCTAAGTATTTTTTTTTCTAGGATTTACTCAAAATTGCCAAAAATATGATTATCATGTTTTGTTCTCCAGGTACTCACACTGGTCAACAAAATGGTCAAATACGGGAATGGTACCACCTCATCATCGGGAGAAGCCAAAGAGGAGCTAAACATGATGATCGCAGAAACGATCTCGACCACACTTGCTGTTGCTCCATGGGAGGTGGGGATTTGTAAAATATGTGGAAAAGACGAAAATGATCATGTTTTACTTTTATGTGATAGATGTGATGCTGAGTATCATACATATTGTCTAAATCCACCACTTCAAAGGATTCCAAAATCAAGTTGGTATTGCCCTCCTTGCATTTTGTTTATTACAAGTCAAAGTCAAAATATGTCAAGAGAAGAACCCATTGAGAAGAAGAGAAGTCAAAGAGAATTTACTCGGAATGGTTTAGAGGCATTGGCGGATTTAGCAGATAATATGGAGTCAATGGAATACTGGGAACTAGGAGTCAAAGAGGTTAGTGTTGACTTTTGACATGCATTGCATCTCTATTAGTTGTCTGACTTTGACTTTGAAAGTCAAGTATACCTCTTTTAGTTTTAAATGCCGAGTTTCAAATAAAAAATAATATTTATATTGAAATGCTCAATAAGTTCTATTAATACAAAACAAATTAGATCTTAAAATCATGAATGATTGAAAGACCAAATAAGAATTTCATTTGTGCTAAATGCAAGTATGCATCAAGGCAAATGAACACAAGGGTGAATCGCAGATTATTCTTAAGGTTGCAATTTCAATGCATCTATATAGGAGTTGGTCGATTCGCATTGTGGATTACCTCAAATACCGTAAATCAAAATATTTACCTAAAAGGGGAATGAGTCGACCACCACCATACCTAGTAGATCCCTCCCATAGCAAAGCTATTGGTGGGGTCTTAGGGTAAAAGGGGAATGAGTCAAACGGGTTAAAACTTTAAGTCCTCCATAGTCTATATTTTTTTACATACAGTTGTACCTCCTAAATTGTTATATTCAAAGAAATGATTACAATCTTAACAAGGAAATGGTCAAATATCAGCTGGTCAGTCCAATGTATACAAAATAACCCTATTTATTACTGAAAAAAAAGAATAAAAAAATCTGATAAACTTATATTCTTGCTGAGTCCTTTGAAGTGACCAAATTTTTAATCGGACAACCAAAAGTAAAGTTATGGTTGTAACTCCATCAAGGGACTTTTAATAGGATAGTTAATTTTATTTGGTGAGTTGTTTAAAAACTATAGTTTTCAACTTTTTCTTTGCAGAGGGTTTCCCTTTTACACTTCTTGTGTGATGAGGCTTTGGGTTCGACAGTAATTCGAGAACAATTAAACACAGATAATTGTGTTCCTAAAAGAAACTTTTTGGGCCGTGACTCAGCTGGAAGACTGTACTGGGCCCTTGGCGGGCCTGAAAGGCTTTTTGTGTCTGGTCCACACAGTGAAGATGAAGTTGCCTCTGATAGTTCATCTAAAGAATTTGATTCTTGGATTTGCTATGAATCAGATGCTGAAATCAAGAGTCTAGTTGAATGGCTAAGAGATAATGATGCAAGAGAGAGAGAATTAAAAGAAACAATTATAGACTGGCTAGAAACCAAATCAATTAATCACAATGGTCAAGTTGACTTTCATGCTAATTGCATAAGGACATCTGTTTATGACACCTATGCAAGGGCAGAATTAGAAAAGAAATATGGGTCGTTTAGTGAGTGTAGAACTGTCCACGAGGGGAAAATATACCGGTGTGATTGCTTGGAATTGGTGGGTTTTACTCGGCACCATTGTTTTTCATGCCACTTGACATTCTTCACAAATGAGGTTCATCAATGCAAACGTTCAGCTAATGGTCTGGTCCTGTCAAACGGAAACCCATCCTTTTTTATACCTGAATCTGCATTTTTAGTCAAACAGGGAGTCGATTTAAATGAACCATCATTTGAGGTTGACCGGTCAAACCCTGAGGGTATAACTGGAAAGCAGCCCACTTATTTTGGGCCAGCCAAGAACCCATCATGTGTACCCACAGATCAACTTCATGATACCACTGAATTACTGGTCAAACAGGGAGTCAATTTAAACGAGTCTGCATCTGAGGTTGCCTGGTCAAACCTCGAGGGTATGACTGGAAAAGATCCTGCACCTTCTTCCCGGCCATTAATCGGCCGAGCTTCTGAAATTATTAGGCATCTGAAAATCATTTTACTCGATATTGAAACCGCTCTTCCAAGAGAAGCTTTTAGACCTTCAAGAGTAGACTGCGATAAACTAAGATGTTGGCGTGAATATTTGAAATCGGCCCAATCCATCTATGAGGTGAGTTTTGCATTTTTTTATCTCTTTTTTGCCATAAATATATTCAAAATTTTCTACTTGTATAAAAATTTGAGAAGTAACGTTATGCACATGTATATACATCTGATAAGGAAACTTGTGTTTATATACATACACATGTATAGATACATAATCACTTCCCAAAACATAAATATTTTATACATATATAGGAACATAGTACACAAAGTATAATAATTTTTTCTTAAATGTTTAATTCTGAATTTTTTTTTCAGATGGTACAAGCAACCATAATCTTTGAAGATATGATTAAAACCGAACATTTGAAGAAGGAATGGTGGTATTGGTCATCACCTTCAGCTTCTGTGAGAATCTCAACCGTTCAATCTCTTGCCCTACAAATCTACGCTCTTGATTCCGCCATCTACTATGAGAAGCCTCCCCCACCCCCACC
>BJCM01067216.1:0-12372 GCA_018326385.1 Flaveria bidentis | reverse complement strand
GTAGACTTACCTATGGCAGTTTCTACATCAAAGGGCGCATCAACACGTCTACTACTAACAGGCAGCTTAGCACAGAAAGCAGCAGAAATAAAACTTTTACTGGCACCCGAATCAAATAACACATAAGCTAAATTTTGGTTCACTAGAAACATACCGGACACAACATCAGGGTCCGTCCTAGCTTCCTCCTGTGTCATGGTGAATGCTCTGGCGCTCGCCCTTGGCCCTTCACCTCTCGGTTTCTTTGCCTCAGAACTCTTAGCCCTTGGCTTCCTACAATCTTTACCTATATGACCACTTTCTCCACAGTTAAAACACCTCACACCCCTGAAATCTCTAGCCATATGACCAGGCTTCCCACATTTGAAACAAACATTCGACCCCCATCTACACTCGCCACCGTGCTCCTTCCCGCACTTCCCACACTTCTTTATACCAGCACCCGATGCGACCACATGACGGTCATCCACCCGTGCCTTCTTGTTACCCATCGAGGCATCACCCTGACCAAACCTCTTCCCCTGCCAGTTTCGATCACCACCGCCTTTCTTGCCACCTTTAGTCACCACCACTGTCCTCTCATCATACAGTCTACCTACCAAATCCACCGCCGACCTAAACGTGCTCGACCGGGCAGCGATCATGTGCCTGCGTATATCCGCTGGCAAACCCTGAATGTACCTCTTGATCTTTTGAGACAGAGGTGTCACCTGATCCGGCACCAGACGTGCCATCTCGTTGAATTTGGTGGTGTACTGTTTGTGTGTCATCGTCCCCGCCTCCAACTGCATGAACTCCTTCTCCACCTTATCCATCTCCTGGTGAGGACATAACTCCTCAATCACCAGTTTCTTCAGTTCAGACCATCTCATCCTCCCGATGGCCCTGCTACCCTCGGCTTGGACAATGTTGTCCCACCAGCACAGAGCCGAATCCACAAAAGAGTGGGTAGCGAACTTCACCTTTTGATCTTCATGGCACTCACTGATATCGAGAACAACCTCCATTTCCCTCACCCACCGGTGAGCAGCTGCAGCAGTGCCGTTTCCATCGATAGTTGGAGTTTTGCATCTCATAAACGCCCCATAGTTACAACCTCGTGCCACCTCCGGCGCAGGCTCTTCTTCTTCCTCTTCATCATCAGATAGAACCGTTTCCGGCTCTGGTTGTTCTTGTTTTCCCGAGGACCTGTTCCTCTCCTTTCTTTCCCCTTCCCGGACTGCCTTAATCACTTCGGTCACCATATACGGTAAGATTGTCTGCATGACCTGATGAACTTCTTCTACAACAACCTCCTTTAATGAGGATCTTAGATTGGCGCTTTCGTCGCCACCCTCCGGATGAGGGGTCTCTGGTTCTTCATGAACCACCTTCTCAACTCTAGGTCTCCCTCTCTTGGGTTGCGGTTCAGCACCGTGACCTCCATCCCTTGAAGCTTTCGAAGATCTACCTCCAGCCATCACACACACACTGAAAGATTCAAACACCAACACGGTCATTCAAGGGAACAACTCAGTTTATAACAAGTATAGTAAGTCCCTAATTACAGTGGCCAGTTATGATTAGCCACTTACTTTACTCTTCATACCCCAAGCATTACCTGTCCTGACTACATCAGTATTTAAATCTACATACAACACATAACCACATACCATGCGCACATAAAACCGGTTAACTTTACGAAAATACCTTATGGCACGCAGCTACTCAGATTGGCATCCTATCCCCTTTTCGTCTCATTCTCAGTTTAAGTTAAGGTTTATTTTGAAAATTTACCCATTTCACTTAAAATTTGGCTCTGATACTAACTTGTAAGGCCCCGTTCCCGGGACGCTTACAACTGGTAAATCATCGCACATAAAACATATACTTTACATTTAATCATTCATAAAACATAGCAGCGGAAATCTAAAAAAATTAACTTTTCATATCATTACAACTGCTTTTGCAAGTTAATACAAGCGTTCATTTCAAAACAACATTCGTTCGCATTACAATGCAAAAACATTAACAAAAGAATGCTATTCAAAATGCCAAGTAGCTGCTCCATGCCATCCTCAGCAATGCTCACCTGCCAACTGGAAAATGCATAATAGTCAGCGTTGCTGAGTGAGTTCTAGTTTTATCATAAAACAATACTTTACTTTCATTAAAACCTTTCTTTACTTGCATGCGATCATACATCATACGTAAGCACTAATAATATCATTATTATCTTCATCATTCATTCATTAACTTTCATCCGTTCATTCATTACTTCCAGTGACATGTTCATTACCCCGAACATTGTGCACGAAGCGGGTAACTGGGCCTGAGGCCTTTCATAGACCTCGAATATTGTGCACGAAGCTGACACCAGTACCTAAGGCAAGTACATTCACCATTTATCTTCTCTCTTTCATTCCGGATCAATGCCATATGCTATACCCCGAACATTGTGCACGAAGCGGGTAACTGGGCCTGAGGTCTTTCATAGACCTCGAACAATGTGCACGAAGCTGACTTCAGTACCTAGGGCAAGCGGCAAGGATCCCATTCATATGGTCAATCACAAATATTGGACTCCAATGTGCATCCTTCAGGGTAGCTAACCCGCACACCGTTGAGCTAACACCTACATTGGGTGTGCACCTCCATACATTTGCTTGCAAGCCTTTTTACATTCATTCGTTCATTAATGCATGCATTCATTCATCATGTTCCTCTTTCATTATCTTTCACTTTACGTTACATAATAATTTCGGATCATTCATTAACATAACACGTAAAGCCACGGAAAGATAAACATACGTCATAACAAGGAACATACAATCATCACATCATACAGGGCAACATCATACGTACATAACATGCATAATCATGCAACATCATACTTCAACATTATGCATATGCATCAATCACACATCACTACATGCCCATCATAACATCTATGACCTCAAAGGTCAACTTACATAGGCCCCGGGAATCTCCTAGGTCAAAACCTACATTACCCCTTGTTCTCCAAAAGGTCAGAATTTTACTAAGTGTTCATCCTCATTTGATTTGCTTCATCCGCATTGACTTACTTCATCTGCATTGACTTACTTCATTCGCATTGACTTACTTCATCCGCATTTCTATACTTAGTCAATGCTCATCCGCATTGACCTCATCCGCATTGACTTACTTCATCCGCATTTCCATACTTAGTCAATGCTCATCCGCATTGATCTCATCCGCATTAACTTTTCAACACTTATGCAGGTTCTAAAACTTAACATATGAGCCTTAAACATCAGATTTCAGTTTTAACTCACCGTTCATCATGTTCTAAGCTTAAATAATACATCCTAAGTCTTAGAAACATCATCATTCATCAGCAAACATGAACATAATCACACATCATATCATAACATCATCATACACACATTCAAACATGCGGGTCCGAAACCCAGTTTAATGAAAACATACATTCATGCAATTCCAGCCCCAAAATCAGTTAAAACAGGTAAAAAGGGGTCCTAGAACTCACCTTTGCGGCTCTTGAGTATGGCTTCTTCCAAACTCGTTTGCAAATTGAATTCAACCGCCTAGAAACCCACTAAAAACATACCCAAACACATATAATCACACATAAGCACAAACCCGAGGACATAACCGGTTAAGAGCACCATAAAAACATGAATTCTTACCTTGAATTCGAATTCTTTCAAGTTCTTCCTTCAAAGCCGAGAATTTGCTGCTCCCAGCTACTCTCTCTCTCTCTAAAACCCGAAGATCAGTGATGTATGTGACATATGGGCGGCCATACCGCCTTCCCAAAATCGTCGAGTTTTTCGTGTTTGTATTAAGAACCGTTGTAGCAAACATACCCATAAAAGTGGTGATAATGATATGTTATAATCAATTATAATCATCGTTAAAACATTCCCCAAAATATTTTATAACGATGATGTTTAACATGTTTGAGAATAATGTCGGATAGTAAATATAACATTTAATCATTCATAAATGTAATCAATATAAATTTAGCTTGGTTATTGTCAAAATCATTTATCTCAATATAGATTTTTCTTGTTTCTTTAGATTAATTACTTGATTACTTAAGTGTTAAACTACTAAAATCTACCTGATTATAGACCTAGCTTGTGAAAAAATATGGTTTGTCAGACTATTGAAAGGTCACTGGACCTCATTTTAGTTTCACCTCTAACAACATGTTTGAGTCAATATATCTTGTTTTTCCTTCAATTTCAAAAGTTTAAGGGAGCGATTGTAAAATTTTATTAGGAGCATTCAAAATTTTCATGTATATACAACACTAACAAGAATTTTTTTAGGGTGGGCGCCTACCCCATTCTCATGCTTTAGGTACGCCACTGATCTTAACCATCACCATACCACCTTTGTCATAATAAATCATTAGCCACCCCAACCTCCATGTTTCCCCTCAACCATCATCGCCATAGTTCGCCACTATCTTGAAACCCTAAAATACCATCTCCACTACCCTGCATTGTCACCATCACAACGAAGGTGATGATGGTGGTGTGTTGATAATGACGATAGTGGCGGGTTCAAATGGAGGCAGAGAAGGTGGTGCTGATGGAGGAGGGCGGTGGTGAGGACACTTTGAGTCAAAGGAGGAGGAGGATGGTAGTGGTAGTGGTTTCTGGAATAAGGGGTAGGGGCAATATTTTCAGAACCGGATTGGACGTCGAACCGGAAGGCTTACTAGTTTGGTGGTCGGACCGGATTTAAGAATCGGATGACATCATAATAAATAAATAAATAAATAAATAATTATATATATATTTTCTAAAAGTTAATAGAACTTTAAATACACGTCAAACACTATTATATAAAGGCATAAAGCATTATAACTTCAACAAACAGTCAAATAAAAATATAAATACATTAATCATGTCAAACAAATATCCAATCATCCATGATCCAACTTTCAAGTTTTAAGTCAACCATACCGATACTATAATCCAAACTTCCAAAGTTAAGCAAAGTAGCAAACTAATCGAAACAAAGCATCAAGTTCAAACAAACAAGTTTAAAAAAACATAACATAAGTATCTTAAAAATCATCCAAACCATCATCATTATCAACTTCATCATCAAGTAAAATCAAATCATCTTTGTTGACATCTTCACCTATAATTAAAAGAAAGACAAGTATAATTAAACATGATAATACAATTATATATCTTCATATAATACTTGTATATAAATAAATGCTAACCTTCAAATTCTTGTGCTTGCGAAGTAGATGTACCATCGATGTTATTTGGTGGCTCTTCTTCTAGCATATTTTCCAATTCATTATAATCAAGTTTGCCTTCCTCTTCCTTATCAATAACCCAAAATTCAATTTTATCAATGCTTTTATAATCCACAGGGTCGTATGACCTTTTGTTCTCATTTTTACTAATGAAATCAATGTTATTTGTAAATATTATGTAAGAGAAACAAATAATAAAATTAACATAATTGTCATTTATATAATACCTATTTTGAAGAAACAAGTTATAATGAACATATATGAGATCACAAAGCCTATGATGCTCTAATCGGTTCCTCTTTTACGTGTGAATTCTTTCAAAAATACTTCAGTTATGCTCACATCTGGAAGAAGATGTAGTTTGACTTAAAATTCTTATTGTAAATGACTGTAACTCGGGACATCTCTACCAAACAATTTCCACCACTCATCTAACAAGATTAAAATAGTAGATTATTATTCTATCAATACATTCACAAAATATAATTAAGAAAAATAAACATTAAAGTAATCTTACCGGGACGAGTTGTCTTTGCTGAAGCAAAAGCAAGTGGTCGACTAAAATCACCTTCTCGATCATGAAGTTGATATACTGTGATGTAAGCTTCATAGGGTTCAAATTCATCTTTTGCTCAAACATATCAAGCACCCTTTTAAACGTATACCTTTTTCCACATTGTTTTCTTGATCATACTAAGAAGCTGGATTCAACCGATAAGCAACAACATGTAGACTCCTACGCAACATTCTATCCTAACGGGCATCAACAATATCGGTATATTGCTTGTAGTTACATTCTTTATTGCGGAACAATTCTATGATGCATTTACTTGCCCTGCTCATACCCTCAAACACATAACCTAGTGAAGGTTTTTCATCCGAATCACAAATACGCAAAAGCCTTAAAACAAGAGCCATCACCTTCACAAATATCAAACAATTATTCCAAACTTTATCATTTAATACAATTTGCTTCACATCTTTGGCTTTTGGTAATTTCAAGACTTTTTTAAAATCATTTGAAGTAACCATAGCTTGCAAATCTGAATTATGGTCATGTAAGCTTCTTAATGCAATGAAAGCTGTATAAAACGAGTGGCACCTGGTCGTATGATTTCTGTCCAACCTTGTCTTTTCCTCAACCAATTCAAAGGCCACTTATGGTTATATATAAAAACAGTTACCTTAGATGCAAGTTGAACTAATTTAGCCACAGAAGTTAACTTTGAAATATCCTTCAAAATTAGATTAATAAAATTGGTTGCACATGGGGACCAACAAAGCAATGGATATTTCTCACACAACAATCTTCCTATAGCTTTGTAATCAGCAATATTGTTGGTAACAAAGTGAACAACATTCATATAACCAACTATCTCAACAATCTCTATAAACAAATTGCATAAGTTTTCTGCATTAGCCTCAACATCCGTGAATTAACAACATTCTTCATATGCACTTCTCATTTAAAGCTTGACATCCATAGGAACCTTTAAACAAGAAACAATATTTCCTTTTTCTCCACCAAGGTGTTGTTTCATTCTATTAATGCCTCCTCCGTGAACAGGTTTATAACAAAAACTACAAAGTAAAATCTTTTTCCCTAATGCATATTGAGCTTCAATAGCATATCTCCATGCATTATCTGTTTTCAAACGAAAACTTGAATGACCACTCGATTGTGTTTCAGTTTGTTTATCCGGTGATGAAGTCGAATCCATGTTCTATAAAATAACAAAAAAATAAATGAGCTTCAAAACATAATCAATTTATAGATTAGTGCAAAGCATATCTATGATTCTATTAACTATCAAAATTTAAAACATAACCAATTCAAGTATTCAACTATTAAGACATAACCAATCTACAAGATGATCTAAAAACACCAAATTTATTGCAAGAACCAACAAAAGACTAAAGTTTGTATAAGTCCACAATCAAGATCATAAAGTAGTTATTCAACCACTTTAAACATAAATAATGACACACTACATATAAAAAATTTCAGGTTAACCAAATTGTTTATTATTGAATGGTTTAATACTTTTAATCAATTGAGTGAATTGACCCACTTAAGAACGAACTAACAAAGTGCAACGTTCAGATTATCAATTCTTAACAAATTAATAACATGAATAACAACATCAAGTACCAAAACCAAATTGTTTATTATTGAATGGTTTAATCAATTAAGTGAATTGAACCACTTAAGAACCAACTAACCAAGTGCAACATGCAGATTACCAATTCTTAACAAATTAATAACATAAATTGAATGAATTAATAACATCTAGACCACTTAACAAATCTAGAAGAAGAGACTTGGAGGAGCCGAGATTACCGAGACCACTTAACAAGCAAGTGCAGCCGAGATTACTGAGACCAAGAGCCGACTGCGGAGGGGAACTAGGTTGATTACGATGGAGCCGACTGTGGAGGGGAGACAAGTTGACTGTGGCAGTGAGGTGAAGCCAACTACAATGGAGCCGACTGCGGGGAGAGGGAGGCTGGGACTATGGGGTGTGGGCTGTGGAGGCATTGGTCGAAGTGTCAAACTGATTTAGGGCTTGAAGCCTTTTAAGTTCTAACTTTTAATATGGGGTAATTAAAATAAAAAGAGGCACCTGTCGAACCGGTGAATCATCTAAACCAGTCCAACTGGCGGTTCGGGCTCACTCGACTGATTCACAACAAACTAAACGAACCATACTAGATCGGATCGGCTACGGGGCCGTATGTCGGTCCGATCCGACCCTAACAACATTGGGTAGGGGTAATGGATGGGGCCTAGGGGTATGTATATATATTACTAAAATATATGAAAAAACAATTAAAATATATAATTAATAAAAGAAATATAGTGGATCCACATGCCTTTTATTATTATATTTTATTTAGAGTAAATTATATAATTCATTCTTTACGTATACTAGTAATTATGGATTAAATCCTTTATCTTTACTAATTGCAGAAAACATCCTTTATTTTAATAATTTGTAACGATTTTATCCTTTAGATTAATCATTTTTAATTAGAGAGGTTAAACTAAACCCATGTGCAATTCACATGAGAGCACTATAGTAAATTTTCCCTCTACTAACTTCTAAAAATTAATGATAGATACAAAATATAAATAAGAAAACATATATATAAACATAACATAAACAATAAATAATAAATAAAATATGCTACTTGAAGTTCCATTTTAAATTGTACAATGATGTTTGCCCAATACTATTTAAAAGAATATTTTTTATCATATATGGTTTTTCTATATAGTTCTAAAATAAAAATACATCTAGGAGTGATTTTTTTCTTAATTTAAGAATTACATTGTTCATAAACGTTTGTATTTGAATGCATATAGTTACTAGGTTGAACTTTAATAACCATAAAGTGTTTTTTCGAAAGAACATGCAACATAAACTAGCTTAATAAAAAGATTAATGTAAATAGTATGTCATAGTTTGAAAAACAAAAACAACAAAATTGTTTCAAAAACCATACGATAATATTCTAACAATTTAGATTGTTCATATTTTCATAACCAAAACCATAAAAGCATTATACTTGTTCTACAAATATATTTTAAATCACATCCAAATCTAAGAAACAAAACAAAAGGATAATCTAGTCAATAAATGAAGATTTATTTTAAAAGTTAGGAGGGGTGAATGTGAATGTATAATTATGCCCTCTTGTGCTTTCCATATGAATTTCATTTAACTTTTTGAATTAACTATGGTTAACATAAAGAACAAGATCGTTACAAACCATTAAACTAAATGATGTTTTTTGTAATTAGTAAAGTTAAAGGACCTAAACCATAATTAATAGCATATATAAAAAATGAATAACATAACTTACTCTTTAATTTATTATCTTTTATTTCAAGGACAAAATATTCATTTCATACTTATTTAACATCCAAAATAGATAGCCATTCAATTCCAGGACCACGAGTATTAAGATTTAAGAAGTAATAATGATCAAGAATGTTTTCTCAAACTGGGACCAGCCATGTAATTACCTCCAAAACAATTATCACATTTCTTTCAATAATTTTAAATATTATTTCCATAATCTAACGTGTCAATTGTTTATAAAATAATCCTTTCTGATACACTCATACTAACTTTCAAAAACAAACAAATAACATAAGTTATTGATACATCTTAGATCTTAGATAACCAATATATCATCTCAAATGATATTCAACTTAGGAAAATACCATTATTTAAATAAAAATGCGGTAACCAATTCTCCAATAGTTGCAAGAAATTGCTGCAACTTTCACAAATGACTAACTACTATACATATCCATTACAATCATTATTATCTATCACCTTCAATTATGATTAATCAATGCACAATAAGAGGATGTTCTTCAACTTTACAACAATAATCTTCATTCACCACTTGAACCTCATCCTCCACAGACAATAATATTATTTCTTCAAGATTCCCTTCCATGGAGGTTTTAACCTCATCCTTGATCATCTCCGGCGACAGAGAATTTACCGGAAAACCAGAAAAACTAGATGAAGATGATGATGATAATGATGGTTTTGATAATTCTGTTGCTCTTTCAACTTGAACAATCCAATCAGTAGTAAAAAGAACATACAGCATCAACAATGCACATGTCACCTGAGCTGCAAACAACCCCACCCAAAGTCCGGCGAACCCCAGTTTTCCGGCGAACCCCATCACCACCGCCACCGGCATTCCGACGAAGTAAAACGACCCAAGGTTAATATTAGCTCCAACAGTTGGTCTTGCACAGCCTCTCAACACACCGCAACCCGCGGTCTGAGGGCAGTTTCCGAGCTCACAAAGTCCGGCCACCGGCAATGCCACCGAGGTCAGCTCAAGAACAGCCACATCCGCCGTGAAAAACCGCCCCCATCGGTGCCTCATCAGTGTGGTAAACGCCATTGCAGTGACACCCATGGCTAATGCGCACACAAGCGAAACAATCATCGATATTCGGGCCTTCGCCGGACGTTTAGCCCCAAGCTCATTGCCAACCCTAGTTGAAACACCAAGGCTTAAAGAAGAGGGAAAAACATAAAGGAATGAGGTTGTTTGCATCAGTATGCCCATTGATGCTATAGTGGCTTTAGGGTTTTGTAGTAGTCCACATAATATTATCATTAGTTCGTACCACCACCACTCTAAACATACTGAGACACACGTTGGTACCGCTAGAGCCAGTAATGAAGACCACCCGCATAGGCAGTCCGTGCTCGGGGGGACCCACGAGGCGCGGTGGATACCCGAGAAAAACACAACAGTTGTTAACAAGAATAATAAGTTTAAGTTGGTGATAACTACTGATATAGCCACACCATAAACACCCAAATTGAAGTATCCCACTAGCAAAAAGTTTAAGGGTACATGCATTAGTGTAGACACTGCAGAACAATAAGTTAAGGGTAAAGTTATGTTTTGTGTCCTTAGGTAGATGCGGAGAGGGTGTAAAAGGGACAACACGAAGAGGTCGGGTATCGAAAAGGTGATGAAAGTTTGCGCTACGGTGGAGATGTCTTTATCTTGGCCACACCATATTAAAATGGTCTTCATGTTGAGCCAACTGAAAGAGATTGGGATTGAGGTTGATAGGAGTAAAAGGACTGTTCTTTGTAGGGTTAAGCCCAAGAGTTTCATTTGTTTCGCGCCGTAGGCTTGACCACAAATGGGTTCCATGCCCATGGCTAGGCCCGAGATGATGGAGTAGCCGGTGATGTTGGCGAACCCAATGGCGAGGGACCCTCCGGCTAACTCGAGCTCGCCTAGGTAGCCGAGGAAGAGCATGGAGATCAGGGATCTTGAATAGAGTAGTAGACCTGTTATGGCTGTTGGTCCTGATATCTTTCCAATGGCTTTGATTTCCTCTAAGGCCTACACAATAAGAGTTGATAAATGAAAGTTTTCTATAAGTACTTGAGAAAATATTGATGGGTTTTCAAGAAATATAAGTATGTTTCTTATCATTTTTTTGCTAAGTGCACCCCAAGAAGTTTATATGTACCCTTTAAAATATCACTAGGAGAAATCAATTTAGGAGAAATTTTGCCGGTGTAACAATTTAAGAGGGGTAAAATGTAAAAAATAGCGAGAAGATACGTTTAGCACAACTTTTCTTCTAAATATGAGAAAAGATTGGTAACTCAAAAGGGGTAGGCTAAAATAATTTATAAAAAATATAAATGAAAACTTTCTGCAAATAGTGAAAGAAAGGATTGATGATTCTGATGTACAAAATAATCTATGCATTTTGAAGAAAACTTGACGTATGTTTTTTCTTGTGATGTCTATTTGTATCGTACAACTTAATACCTATATTTCAAGAAATGTATTAAGTTACGGGAACAAATATTAATTATAGTTTTCTTATTAAAAGTTTACATAAAGATTGACGATTTTCAACCAAACTACAAAAGTATGCAATTTGTACCTTTTCTACACCTTAGGGACATATGCAAGTTTTTCACACTTCAAAAGGTGTGAAAGATAAGCTTAAAAAAATGATGTCATATAATTTGGGATATGATTCTAAAGATACAAAAGTATTTTTTTTGTATGAAAACGTCAACAAATACATTTAGATAATTTATGACAACTATATTTTTTCTTGCAAAACAAAGCTTAATATCATAATCATACATTTTTGAAGTGTTTGAAATAATGAAAATGTCAACAAAGTACATTTTGACAATTTGTTGTGGTGAAAGTTTCAAACAAAAACATTACCTGAGAAGGGGTTGGCCA
Organism: Flaveria bidentis; assembly: GCA_018326385.1. Lineage (NCBI taxonomy): Eukaryota > Viridiplantae > Streptophyta > Magnoliopsida > Asterales > Asteraceae > Flaveria > Flaveria bidentis. The sequence continues at coordinate 329 of BJCM01067216.1, read as the reverse complement.
ACCATGAAGTTGGTGATGATCATCCATGGATTTTGGAGGATTGTTGTTAAGATTCTTGAAAAGGGTATTCTAGTAAATTACAGGTTTCGAAAGGGAAGATTGTGTAGGGTTACACATGGAACATAATATTTGTTGTTAGGTAGATGGGGAGCTAAAGAATTAAGTTAACAACTACAAAAAGGTAAGTTGGAGATGGTGATCAGCAAGTGTTTGTATGTGAAAAACATAGACAAACAACAAGAAAGATATAAAAAGAGAGGTGTTAGAGGAAGTACAAGTAGTAAACAGATTGTAATATTATTTGGAGACAGAGAGAGAGAGAGAGAAGA